>JAGPOW010001918.1:38542907-38565633 GCA_030014935.1 Caiman crocodilus | reverse complement strand
ATTTTAGTGCCCATAGCTGTTCCCATCATCTGGAAGAAGTGTTGATTATTAAAAGTGAAATTGTTGTGTGTGAGGATGAAGTGTATAAGGTCAGTAATACCTTTGGGTCTGTATTCTGAGTTGTAATCTTGTTCCTGTGGATATGTAAGGCAGACTTGGATGCCATCCTGGTATGGGATGTTGGTATATAGGCTGGTAACGTCCATGGTGGCTAGGAGGGTGTTGCTGGGAAGGTGGTCTATGTTTTTAAGTTTCTGTAGAAAGTATGTAGTGTCTTGTACAAAACTTGCTCTATGGGTGACAGGCGGTTTTAGGATTGATTCAACAAAACCTGATATTTCTTCAGTTAGGGTCCCATGGTTGGACATGATAGGTCTGCCAGGGTTCCTTTGTTTGTGGATTTTAGAGAGCATGTAAAAAGTCCCCGGGTTAGGTAGTGGAGGGATCAAGGTCTGTAGTTTTTCTTGTAGTCTTGATGGAAATGATTTGATGGTATTGTTGAGTTTTTTGGTGAAAAGGGAAGTAGGACCTTCTTGTAGTTCTTTATAGTAGGTGGTCTCAGAGAGCAGTCTCTTGGCTTCCTTTATGTAATCCTCACAGTTTAGGATGACTATGGCTCTTCCTTTATCTGCTGGTTTTATTACTATTTGGTGGTTGGATCTTAGAGATTCTATGGCCTTTTTCTCTGGTAGAGAGAGGTTGTTGTGGTGGCATGTGTTGCTGATCATTTCATTGTTCATTCTTTCCCTGAAGCAGTCAATGTAGCGGTCAAGGTTAGGGTTTCATCCACTGTGAGGTGTCCAATCTGATGTCTTTTGGGGCTTTTTGGCATTGATCCTTTCTTGAATGTTGTCAGAGGATGATTTGTTGTTGGGAGTGGGTTCAGTTTGGTCATGGAAATTTTCTTTGAGGCACAGGCATTGGAAGAATTATTCTAGTTGTCCACACTGAAGTATTTTATTAGGGCATGTTTCTGGACAGAAATTTAGGCCTTTAGAAAGGACAGATTTTTCAGTTTTGATAAGCGTGTGTGTGGAGAGATTGACAATATTTGTGAGTTGGTTGCTGCTTGCAGTTTCATCAAGTCTGTGGTTGGAATGTTGTAAGGTGTTGGTGTTGTTCCTCTGATGGTTGTTTTGAGGCTGGGGAGCTTGTTCTAGGAATAATTTGTTCCATTTCTTCTTTTTATGTAGGATGAAGGCTGTAGAAAGTTTTTTGTAGTCTCTTTGTATCCACTGTATATTGTCAGGGAACATGCATGGATGTCTGTCTTTTAAGTTGTTGTAGTATATGGTGATTTCCTTCCTGAGTTGGTCTTCTTTGGAGTACAGTAGGTGAAGTAGATGATTTCTAATTTTCTCTGAAGTTCTTCTGCATAGCTGTGAAGCATATTTAGAGTTGTGTGTAGTAGTCAGGGGATTGTAGATGTTTAGTCCTCAGGGAATTAAGTTGTGTTTCTTGCAAAGGTTTAGAAAATATATGTCACTGTTGAGTCTGGCTTCTTTCTTTTTCATGTTGTACAGTTTCCATTTCAGCTGGCTGAATTCGATACCTTCCATGTTGCAGGGGTATAGGTTGTAGCCGTGTTGGTCTAAGGACATAGGCAGACAAGGTTCCTTGGGTGACTTTGATATCTTTTATTAGACTAACCCAAATAGTTGGAGAATAGTTATTAAGCAAGCTTTCGAGTTCAAAAATCCTTTATCAGGCTAAGGAAGTTTCAGCAGTTGGCGTATGCTCTTCCTGGAGCATCAGCAACAGTGTGTCATGGACCAAATAAAAAATCTGTACCCACCCACCCTGCATGGAAACACATGCCTGAATTGCTACAGTCTGTTGATCCTGGATCAGCTAAGCCAGCCATCTTTAGGTCCACAGGTAAATCAATCATTGAAGACAATCATCCTTACTGTGAGGAATTACCAAAGAAAATTAAGTTTAGGTTCTCACAATAGCACTAACCTTCTTTGAAGTAGAGTGAGGAAATATCTATAATGGTTGTCATAAAAGATCAAGAGGAAACCTTCACACCGAATGAACAAGAAGTTCAAAACTTTATACAACTAAGTGTTATCAAATAAAATGGGTTGACTTAAATATTTTTTCAGCATATTTCATTTTTTTCCACTGAGTTTTGGTGAGCAAAGCTGTGCCTTTATTTGTGTTGTGTTTCACATGAAACAGTTTTTAATTAATTTTACACAATTTATATTATATATACCACTTGCCCCATCCCATGCTTGTGAGTCCTGGTACCTACCCCCCCCACACACATACCACTTGTCTGCCCTCCCACCTGAGCATTGGTGCCTGTCCCCATGCCACCTCTGCCTCCAGCAGTCTTTGCTCCATTTGCCTCCCTCTCCATTCCCCCATCACCAATTACCCCCCCAATTTCTGCACCAGAAATGGCTCCAGTTTAGCCCAAGGCACTCTGGAGGGATGTCACTCTGATCCTCACCTAGCCATGTAGCACTGACTGTGGCAATGGCAGCTCTGGCAGAGGTCATATGCTTGCCTCCCCCATGCTTGTACTCAAATCCAAGATGAGTGGCTTCCCCAGTAGGAGACAACTCTCATCTTGGAATTGATTAAATATGATAAGAATTCCCCCTTTCCATTCCCTTACATGCTCAGTGACACATCCCCTCCCCTCCCCTTCCAATTCCCTGCCAATCCACTGCTGCCACTGTTACCAGCTGCCCTGGAGGCAGAGCCAGGGTGGGATGTGGGAGCTCCAGACCTGACCCTTACTGTTCCTACAAGGTTCTACATGAAATTTGGCTCAGCCAGGGACATTGACAGCAGTGCATTTGTCCCTCCCAGCTCCCTGGGTGTTCCCTGCCAGCTCAGGTCTACATGCAAGGGAAGGGAACCCACCTACTTCTACCAGACTTAGCCAGAGAAGGGCAGGAGTGGTTCATGAGCCCCAACTTACTCCTGGGTCATCTGGAAACAGCTGCAGTGGCAGTGGTGGGCGGGAGGGGGGAAGGAAGTGAGAATGGAGCAGAAGGAATGTGCTGGTAATCATGGAGAGGAATACAGTGGGGAGGGAAGATTTTTACTTGCTGAGACTTAAAAAAAACAACAAAAAAGTCCCCACTGTTGTTTTTGCAGCAGAGTCTTCCCCCACTAAAGTTAGGGCTGGGAACCAGGGTGCACTCACCCCTACAATGCAGGTCACTGTTCCTATATTCCTTTTATGATATTTGGGATCTGTCCATGGGTCCCAGTCCTCAGTTCCTCCATTCCTCTGCTTGATGCAGATTGGAGGGGGGGGGAGGGAGTTGCCATATCAGCAGCCACTCTCCACTTTCCTACACAGGGATTTAATTTGATAGGCCTCAACATAATAAAACGCTGAGCACCTCAGTCCTGAGTTTTGCACTCTGGGAGTGGTGGTGCAAGGGACAGCAGCAGCACTTGCTATTATGTATCACCACTATAATTGATGTGCAGGGTTGGTGTCCCACTCACACTCCTTTCCTTCCCCCTCCCCCCACATGTTAGTTACATTACTGGGAGATGAAGGTGTAAAGTAAAGTCAGTGACAAAAAAAGACAACACAACACAACTTGGATCTCAGCAATGATAAAGATCTTACAATACCAATAATGCTCAAGATATGGCCCACAGAGCCACATAATTTGGTTTGCACAGAAGCACAAGTGAAGGGCAGAAATTTGGCAGTAGAAGGAATAGAGGCTGTCACAACTCTGGAAGCTGCAGCAGTTAATACTGGTACCACCAAATTCCAACCATGGAGCTAGATGACACGGCTGCTAGGGCTCTGTGAAATTTCACTGGCTGTTTCATTTCAACATTGTTTTGACCAATTTTGAGGTTGAAACAGCAAAATCAGAATGACACAAATGCCATCAAGATAGCCTTGAAACAAAATGAGGCTAGTCAAAATGTTTCAACCAGAAGCTGGGGATGGGAAGTCAGTCCAGGTGGGCTGACTTCCCATCCTCAGCACAAGATGCAGCAGGGGATGGGGAGTCAGCCCCACTGATCCCCACGTGATTTAGCACCAGGGATGGGGAAGCAGACCAAATGAGCTGCCTCCTGCACCAGTGTGATCAAGCCCTGACTTCCCATCCCCCATGAAACATTGAAACAGCCTTTCTGTTTCAATGAAATGGAATGAAACAGCTGTTTTGACTCAAAATGAAATTCAAAACAGAACGCTCTTCCGTTCAACTGGCAAAACTCAAGGCAAAACGGATCAGTGCCATTTTGCACAGCCCTAATGGCTACATACTCTGGTTCTGTTCTGTGGATATGTCCTGCCCCATTTATCTAGCTCATGGGACCAGACATCACTGAGTTATGCAATTAGGCATTGGCCTTGTAAATTCTAATCTATTAGAACACATATATCGTTACATTGCTTAAAATGCTTCATTTCTTGATGGCTGGTTAATTTTGCATATGCATATGTTCTGTAAGTGATAAATATATGACACAATGTTATTTCACTTTGATTTTTCATTCTGGAGTTTTGTACAGCTGTACATTCACAAGAAAATGCATGGAAAGATGGATAATGTAGATTGTTAAAGTTTTATATGCCTGTAACAGGGTTATAGATTATAGCCGTGCTGGTCTAGGGACATCGGCAGACAAGGTTCTTCGGGTGAATCAGATATATTTTATTAGACCAACTTAAATAGTTGGAAAAAAAAATTATTAGCAAGCTTTAGGGTTTAAAAACCCATTGTCAGGCTGAGGAAGCATCTGTATTGCTGGTTGGCTGTCTCTCTATGGTGACACATCCGCATAGCCTTCCGGGCCTTCTAATTTGGTCTGTTCCCCAAAAACTGGGACTCAGCCTCACTGCTGCTCTGAGGCCTTATTGCTGGTGTCACTTATCTTGTATTATGGGACAGTATGGTACATACTTCTTTGGTTGACAAGCTGTTTTCCAGACTGTGTGTCCTTGTTGTATTAGACAACCTGTCTGCCTTGAAGGCTGTGATCTCGTGTTATGATATGCCCCCTCAATTTTCAGGCTGTGTCCATCCATTGGCCTTGTCTGCTAGACAGCCTGTCTGCTTTCAGGGCCATGAGAAGCTGTGTGTGTGTCTCCCAAGCTCCTCCATTTAGCCCATGCTACCCATCTTGATCCCTTATAATGCATATATCTATATCTATAAGCCAATTCCAAAAAAACAGGCCTTTAAATACCATTTATAAGACAATAATAGGCAGACAAGTTTCTTTTGGTGAATCTTATATCTTTTATTACACCAACATAAATAGTAGGAAAAAAAATTCTTAGCAAGCTTTCGAGTTTTTCCCCCACCCCAACTATTTAAATTGGTCAAATAAAAGATATCAGATTCACCCAAAGAAACATGTCTGCATGTGCCTGTAAAGTACACTTTAACCCCAAATAGAATTTGTACATCCAAAATGGCTAGAGATCAGGAGAAAAAATCAGCTGCTTCCTCTTTTTACCTAAAAAATATTCTTAAAATGGGCACACCTACCTTTCAACCTCTTCAGCAATGTGATAATCCATGCACTCACTCTGCTATTTCACGGCAAGCAACTGCTAGCACTTTATTCACAATTAATGGACCAGATCCCTGGCTGTAAATCATTGCAGCCAATTAATGACAGCTGAGGAGCTGACTCACAAATTCCATTTTTTTTCGAATAAGTCATAAATGTTAATTATTTCTGCAAGTTTTAGGTATTGCATTTACAATTTCTTTAGAATCACTAATTAGATTAATTTTCTTTCATTAGGTACTGTAGCAATGAAAGGCAATTGGATACATTATTGACAAGAGGACCATGAGTGACTACAAGACTGACTTGGTATCAGAGAACAGAGACTTACTAAACTGAGCTAGTAAATTGGAAGCATCACTAAATTTTTTCATAATCTGATTACAGAAGCAGCGCAGCTTAAGTCTGAATACCCAAAAGCCCATCTAGTGAAACTCATCTAAAGTTGATTAATTTTGTTTCTCACAGTCCATGTTCCTCAAGGCCTATCATCATTATTAATTGTATTTTCTGTGCTTGGATTATATTTTTATTAACTCTTTTTTTACCAAATGGAGTAAAGACTCAGGTATTTTCTTTCTAATCATGATAATTATTTTATATTTATCTTTTTTTAATTTCTGCAAGTAAATGTGGTGCTCAGAAAGGTAAGCTGCTGAAAGATGAGATTCTAATATTGTTAGGTTTCTCTCAGGCAAAGAGCTGATGATGTCTGTCTAAGTTCCAGGCCATATCACACTCTTTTCTGTCAGCTGTGCAATTTAGGGGGAGGATGTAAGGATTCCCTGGTCGCTGAGGAGTATGTAAGGGCTGGAATCAAACTGAAGGTAGAAGGGATAAGAGAATAGGGAGAGCCATGTATAGGCCCCTGAACGCCTTACATTTTTATCCAAAAGGGCAGGGTCACTACACGGCCAAAGTGTGTACTGAACACTTAAAAAGTTTTGTTTTTTTTAAATGTACTCCCTCATAGAAAAACCATCCTCACTCTATCTGTAGGAAGAGATAGAGATCTATGAGATGGGAAAATACCCAGAAAAAACTAGATGTGTACCAAATTTATTTTTATTTGTGGTCTAATTAAGATTTCCAGAAGAAATATCTAGACCCATGATCTCCTTGTGATGATAAGGACCCAGTTCTGATACCTGTATTCCTGCTGAGTAGTTCCTGACTAAATAAATATTCACATTGATTGAAGTGATTAGGAACACTGCACAGCACTTACCTACATGTACTGATGTCAGTGAGATGGCAGTAGAATATTTCTTCTAAAGTTAAGTATCTTTGTGACACATAAATTTCATCCTAGAATAATGAATTACCTTCTTCATAGTCAACTCATAGTTCCCTCCTTGTCTAATACAGCATTACATGGTGCCTTTTGTGTAGCTCTAAAATGCCTACAACCATGCAAATACATATATTCTCTTGATTTAAATTAGGCCATGCAGAAGTTTGGATTTAAGAATACTCTAAAGTACCTCCAGGATCAGGGTCCAAGTCTGTTCTGTGCAGAATGGCGAATTCATTCAAATGAAGCATTCATATGTCCTTTCCTTCAACTGCCAAAGGTGGCCATATTCTCATAATGCTGTATGTAAATAATTCATGAATGGATAACTGAATATGCATATAATTTGTAATGTGAAAGATAATGTCTCATGTTACACATCTGTACATTAAGTACTACTCTATTGTACTGTGTTTGTAACAATTTGGTAACATATTTTTCTGCTCTCTAGACCCCCTCCCCACATAGTCTTACCTTTGACCTTACTAGGGGTTCCAGCATTCTAGAACTGATGCAAACATATTTAAAACCAAACCCTTCCTGAGGCTCCCAGCACATTTTCGGTAAGTCTGTCACTTTCCTTAATGTGCTACATAGCTATTCCACTAATCCCTGTTTGGCAGAAGCCGGTCTCTCTGCTAGTTTTTACAGTATCTTCTAGTTGAGGTTAAAATATGTCAAGAAAAGAAAAAGTTCAATCATTTATTATCCAAAACAAACATGGTAAATCTTTACATTTCTAAACTGCTATATGAGTCGATGGGAAAGGAGTCAGGAGAGAAATCTTTCTGTAAGTCTATTTCCTAGAAATATATGCAACCTGTTTATCCTTGGGAGAGCAGCAGCAGCATGAGCATACAAAGCAGTGACAACAGCCTCTGTTCTGAAAGGTCTTTTGCTGATGCAGTTCTGTTGTTTCCCCTTTGTAAACACGGTTGAGCAGCAACAATGCCATGTTAATTTTTTTCAAGTGGACCATTCACTCAACGTTTTTGTAATTGCCATTTGCCCTCCTATTATATTTACTCAGCTATTATGTTGCACAAATTGTGCATCATGCTATATTCCTATTTGTTGTTTTTCACAGCACAAGTGTAATCATACTAGTAGTTTGCTTATTTATGATGGCACCTGGGAAATCTTAACAGATTGCTTTCATATTAATGCAGGCATGTTTTCCCTCTACCTCTCTTTTCTCAAAATCCTTGTCAATTCTGATTGAGAGTATGAATGTCTAGCATGCACTTCTATATCTGTAAGTATGCTACTGAATCCTTACCACTCATAATCATGTGTCCCTTATGAGATCATTATCTTAAATTATTTATATGTCAAACCTTCATCCATCTAGCAAGGAAGCATATTTTTGAGCTAAGAATATATTGAAGAATATGGAAGCTGTCTATATTGATCTACTTATATTTTTACCCCCAAAAGATATAGGTCAGAAACACTTGTTAAATCTTCTATTTTCTCCTATAATCCAGTGATTTTTCTCATCCCATTACAGTCCATCACATAAGAAACACATATGCATATTCACTGGAGACCTTGTGAATGATTCATTTCAGTGACTGCCAGTTAAGATATTACTGAACAGCAGGGAGCCCTAATCAGCCCATGACCTTGGTGGAGGAAAACAAAGATAAAGACATTTACCTGGGAGTAATATCAAGTCTTATGAATGATCAACCAGTGTACAAACTTCACTAACCATTTAGAAGTATATGTGATGGGACAGGTAGATCAGAAGTGTACCTATTACAAATACTTTTACCTTGTATCAGTATAAGCAACAACAAATAAGCAAAGCAACCATAACTGGAATTGGTGGACAGCATATAATGCTTGGTGTATCCACATGTGCATTTGCTGTGGCACCAGCTTACTTGTGAGAAAATGGTGCTGAGCAAACATTTACATGTGCAGGGAAGCAGGAACAGATTTGCTGCCAATCTGCTTCCTCTTCCAGGGGCCCTGCAGTGAGCCTTTGCCACCACTGAGGGGAGGTCCAGGAGCTGACTGCAGCTCTCAGAAGCCCTCTTGAAAAGCCAACTCCACATGGACACAGCTGTTGGCAATGATGTGCAGCTGGGCAGCGTCCTCACACAGCAGGGCATGGTGGTTGTGTACCTGGCCAGGGTCCCACCCCAGGGAGGGTCTGGAATTGCTCGTAGCTGGTGGTGTCATGGTCAGCTATGCCTCATGGCAGGGGGTGGCAGGTACTGGTTCAAGTTGCTGGTGGAGGGTGTAACCAGGCAGCTCATTGGGATGGGCTGCTGAACACCTGAGGGGCCCTCCTCTGGTGACATGTCGCCACAGATGCCAGGCCAGGGAGAAGGTTCAGGCAGACTTCCTATGCTACTGTATACAGCACAGCTGTGGCCCTGGTCCCAGGGTGTGAGGATGTCTGTCAGTTGCTGCATAAAGGGCATGGATTTATGGACATTCCCCAACCAACAATTGTGGCTGGTGATGGCAACCCACTGTGCTGCCAAGGTCTTAACCTTTATGTGGCACTGCCACACTCACCAGTTGAGGCTGCGTTCCTGCATCCAGCCTGACAGCCCCTCATAGATGTGGCTGTTGGAGTTCCCATCCCACTTCAAATGGCACCGCACCTCTGCCTCATCTCACAGTGCCATGAGGTCACCTGTCTTCTCCATTGACCAGTTGGAGCTCCTGTTGATGGGCATGGGTGTTGACAATGACGAGGCCATTGTGGTCCCCATGCTGTCTGGGCCTCTGTGTGTTTGCTCCTGTGCTGCTGGACATGGGCAGCTGCCTGCAGCACCCAGCACAGGGATCCAATGTAGGAATGGCTGCCGCACAGCAGAGGCAATGCCTCACAGCAACCTGCAGGCTCAGGGCAGGCTGCTGGGGGCAGGTTATGGGCAGGTGGAGCTGGCCCTGGCAGCCAGATGGCGTGGGCCTGGCAGGTGTGCAGCACTGCGATTCCAGGCAGCAGTACCAGGGTGCAGACAGACTGGTGAGGCTACCCTATGGCCTGCCTAGGGAGACACAGTGCCTGGAGTTATGTCACACTGAGGCAACCCAGCCCTGGAGCAGGAGAGGCTCCCAGACCAGAGCCCTGGGGCTAGCCACAGGCCAGCCTTCTAATGGCAGGGCTGACCTGGGAGCAAATTTGCTCCCAGGTCATGTCTACTCATGCATAACTGCACAGTAACTAATCACAAGTAAATTTGATACCTGCATTTGCAAAAGCAGGTATCAAATTTATTCATGATAGGGGGTTTTACTGCACAGTAAGCATGTGAATGTGTAGAGGCATGTGCTTGCAGAACAGTAAACTATTCTACTGCTCAGTAAACTACGCTACTGTGCAGTTAAGTGCCTTGTGTAGATGCACCCACTGTGTATAAAGCTGCACCCTTCCTCTCACATCTGCTTAGGGGGTTTGCATTGCACATATGTGGCCTAAACCTGAGGATCTGGACTATAGCCACTAAACAAGTTATGCTACACTTGTATGCTGCTGCAGAAGAATAAATCAAAACCTGAAAGCTGAGCTGAAATTCAGGCCTTTCAATATTTCAAAATAATAATAAGCGGGAATTTGTTGGCCTACAAACCCAGCACAGACATATTCATTTTATCCTGTCATGCAATATATGCTTAAAGAGACCTAGCTTTTAGTACTTGTTGTACATTTCCTTTTTTGTAATTTATTTATAGAGCCACATACCTTCACCTTTCTTTAGAGTGATGTCAAGTTTATCCATGAGAGGTAAATCCTAGAAAAACTGGTATTACAGAGGAAGTACTTTTAGAAATCTTATCACGTTATGTTCGGCTTGAAGATAAATAGGCATTAACTGTAGATAGAGGCAGTTACTACTATGTCAAATTCCTTCATGTATCTTGGTAGTTTATCTTGGATTATCTATTATTCAGTCCAATTTAGTATAAGTTATTAGTGAGTAATTGTTTTCACACATTTGTCTCTTAAATGAAAAAGAAGTGGGTGTAAATTGAAGTACATGTGAACTCTGCTTCCATGTGCTACTTTTCTATGATTGGTTAAAATAGAGATAATCATAATTTACTTTTATAGGTAGTAAGTTATCTGCAATAAATCATATTTTACCAAGAAGTAAAATTTAAAATTTTTGTCTCAAAGGAATTGGGTTTTTTTCCCCTTCTCTGTTTCTCATTTAAAACTTTTCTTTATAAATAGGGAGTTTTATGACTCAAAAACTTTAGAGCATAGATATGTTGATGGATTCACTTGCTGTCATTTTATTTAAAATTACATCCATTTTCTAAACAACTGGATAATGCATTTCTAGCACACACCTTTTCATTGTTAAATACCTGCCACTTTTTCTTCAGTTATCTTGTAGTTATTTTGTTCTATCACAGTAAAAAAATGATATCCAATGTACCAAAGCCTGCTTCATTAAGAAAAGATGTTAAAGAGAGATTTCGGAGATTTTTGATCTTGAAGATCAAGCAGGTTATGGACAGCCATCATATACAAGATAATAAAATTTCAATGTTCTAGGTTTTTTTTTCTAAATGCATGAACCAGGAAGTCGTTTCTATTGTACTTTTAGGCTGATAATGATATAATTTAATAAACCAAAATTCTAGTTCCAGACTGGGTGATGAGGCAGCCATATGACCCAAATCCCTCTGAATGAAATCCCGCTGAATGGAACATCATTAAAACTGACTCAGCACTGCATACTTCAGGTCCTTTAGACTGGGGCTTGTATGACAGTCCTCAGAAGTCAGTCTTACATGCGTCTTCCATGCTGTTTGTACCAGAAAAATCTTTCCCTGGTTACAGCTACCTTTTTTAGGATTCCTGAGTTGGAGACCCTCTTTACCTAATATAAAAAGCCTGAAGTATGGATGAACTGTACTCTTGCTACAAGAGTAAAAAGCATACCAATTAGTAGTAAAATTTTCACCCTTCACATAAAAAATATGACCAAATATGAAACAAAGACAATGGCCATTAAAAAAAACTATTTATTTTTTCCATGAATTCTCATTTTTATTCCTTTCTGTAATTCTCAATTAGGCATTGAGTGGGCAATTGTAAAAGTGTCATGTAAGAAGCTACTTTTGGGGGGACTTCTTGACTGATCTGAATCAGGTTATAAAAGATACTTTGTGGCAAATCCAGCTCTCGGAAGATTCCCATAAGTACCTTGGGCCTAACTGGGCTCTCACTTCATCCTCATTCCTGCATTGTGGCTCATAAAGACAGACCATTGTGCATAGGTCTTGGGGTACTGTATCCCCATTGCAGAAAAATGGGCCATACATTGGTTTCACACTGATGTAGTTCCTTAGACTTCAGTAGCTTTACTGATAACTGGTATACAAGTTCAGAATTAAGCCCCTGAATCCTAAGTGCTTTTCCAAGAAAAAAATAACAAATGATTTAACATCACCATCCTCATCCTCTTCCCAAATCCTGTGTCCTTCACACAATAAAACTCTGATTTCAAAATGAGGTACAATGGCCCATACTCCAAGATCAGTTCCTGTTTTGAACGAGAGCCAGGACTACTGAATAAAGCAAAACCATCAAAATCATATTTAGACTTCTGCAACAGAATATATTTGTCTTTCAGGGATGCTATATATAAGTGAGTCAGCATGTTTAGCCCATTAACAGCCCAAAATAGTTCAAGTCAGATGATTCAGAGGCACTATTTATGGAAAATCAAGTTATGTTAGTTGCTTGTCTGAAACCAATATATAGTGTCTGTTTGCCATTTCCTAGGTCTTCAAAGTAACAAAACTAACTGGCCTGCACTGTCTTGTTTTTTTAATAAGATAAGAACCAATCTCTATGTGTTTAATAAGGGTACAGAATAGGAGAAAACAAGACATCTTATCTTGCAATGGAGTAAAAACTTGCAATGGTTTTATTATAGACCCAGGATTATGGGAGTTCATAATAGAACCTGGCATATTATGGTGGCAATTAAAGATTCTAATTGGAATTTGAGCTCCATTGTGCTGGCAATCTGTACAAATACAGATAAAATGAATGCCCAACTCTGAAGAGTTTACAATCAAAGGAAAGGACTTGATCCTGTAAATATTTCTACGCATGCTTACCTTCATACATTATGCATCATACCATTTAGAAATGCTAACTTTGTGATAGCATATGACTTCAATGGAGCTAGTCAGTGTGGAAAAGTTAAACTCATGCACAAGTCTTTTCATGATAGCACAAAACAAACAACAAAACAAAAACCACATGGACAAAACCTGAGCTAAAATGGGCTAACCCAGCCTAACAATTGCCTGCATATGTTCACAGCATAGCCCCAGGGCTGGAAAAAAGCCACTCTCCAAAGCCCTGAGGCTGTGCTGTTTTCAGCTCCCAACTACCTCTCCCTGGGTAGGGCAGCCCCCCATTTACCTGCCAGTTTTTTCCCTCCACCTTGTTTAAATCTGGCTGACTGGGCAGCTGCCTCCACATGTCACAACCTGTCTCAAATTTAGGGCTTCATTAGACCTTATGCTGTAAGGAGAACAAACGTTAATCAGTTTAGTGTTGTTCAGGTTAGTGGAGCAGCTGCATCGTAAGGCAAAGAACCTGATCTGTCTGTCTTTCATCTGCACAGTTGTGATTTACCACTACAGGCTAGGTGAGCAGAAGCAGGACTAGGAGCAGGACTCGTTCACCATTCCTGCCAGGCAAGGAGCAGGCCCATCACCATGTCAGTTTCAGCAAGACCAAAAAGACGCAGGGAAGCAGCTTCCCTGGGACTCCCTGGTCTTGCTGACACTGATGCAAGGGCTCTACACTGAGAGCGTGGCTGCCAGGCTTAAACCCTGAGAAATCTGCTTTCACCACAGAGCCAATGTGACAGTTGCTGCAACCCTGGAGCTCACGCAGTCTGATCTCCAAGGGGCCTGATTCTTTTGTGTCCAGAGCTCCACCAGTGTATGCTCCCCGTGCTGCTACTGGTGGGGGAAGAGCAAGTCTGGGAAGCAATAGGAGGCACCAGAGCCACCAGGCACTCTGAAGAAAAAAGAATCAGGCTCCTCAGAGCATTCTGGGATACTGGAAGACTTCAACTTAAGTAGAAAACTTTGAGAAGTGGCCACATGACAATGGAACAGCAACAAAATAAGGCAGGTTAGAGATAAACCTGCCCTGTAATGATGTAAATCTAAAATAAGTAATGAGTGCTTTAAGCCACTTAAAAGGTGTTAACATGCAGCCAGTCCAGGGTTAAGGGCTCTAGCCACCTAAACATGAGCAAGATGGGTGACACATGCAAGGAGTGCCCAGCTAAGAAACAGGGGTCCGGATAGTTTTCCTAATTGGGGGGTGGCAAGCACAGCTATGTAAGGCCTTAAATGCCTGTATACCAATGCTCAGAGTATGGGGAACAAACAGGAGGAACTCATCCTCAGAATAGCCAGTTCAAACACAGACATAGTGGAGCTTACAGAAATGTGGTGGGAGTCATCCCACGGCTGGGCAGTTAGCATTAGGGGCTATAGGTTCTACAGGAGGGATAGAGAAGGAAGGAAGGGAGGGGGTGTGGCTCTCTATGTCAAAGAGCAATACACATCTTCTGCAAGCAAAATGGGGTCAGAGGAAGGGCAAGCTGAAGTGCTCTGGGTCAAGATACAAGGGGGTCATGGGGTGAGGAATTTAATGATGGGGGTCTACTACAGACCCCGCAACCAAGGGGAGCAGCTGGACCAGGAATTTTTGGGCCAGCTTGCAGAGGCACTTAAGGCAAGTGATGTAGTTGTCATGGGTGATCTAAATTACCCGGACATCTTCTGGGACGAGCAGTCAGCCAGGTCAGACCATTCCCAGAGGTTCCTAGCTGAGATACAAGACCTCCACTTAACCCAGGAGGTTCACAGTCCCACCAGAGGAAATGCCCTGTTGGACCTGGTCCTGGCCAGAAGCAATGATCTGGTATGGGGGATCCAGGTCCTTGACCACCTCAGTGATAGCGATTATTGCTTGCTGGAATTCATCACCCAGCACAGGGTGTCAAGGGCCTGCAGCAAGGCAGTAGCCCTAGACTTCAAGAGGGCCAACTTCAATGAGTTGAGGAGATTGGTGGAGAGGCACTGGGGTTCTCAAGGGCAGGGGAACTCAGTGCCCAAGATGAGTGGTCGTTCCTTAAGGAGGCCCAAGGGGTGACAATCCCAACAAGAAGCAAGGGAGGCAAGAGTGCCCAAAAGCCTCCCTGGCTCACTAAGGAAGTCTGGGAATGCCTGGTTGCTAATAAGGCGGCGTACACCTGGTGGAAGGGGCAGGGGGGCTATCTCCAAAGAAGAGTATACCTCCACTGCTCCAGCCTGTAGGGGGGCTGTTCAAAGATAATAAAAGATCAAAGATAATAAAAAATTCCTTTTTCAAATATATAGGGAGAATGAAGAAGGCACCAGGAGAAGGCAGAGTCTTCACCTCTGTTTTCTTTCCTATGCAGGGACCGGGACTCCCCCACCATGTTTCAGGATGGACTCAAGGGGAATGCCTCAAGACCTAAGGTTGAGAAGGACTGGGTTAGAGTGCTTCTGGAGGGGCTGGATGTGTTCAAGTCAGCAGATCCAGATGCTCTCCACCCCAGGGTGTTGAGGGAACTAGCAGAGGTTATTGCTGGGCCCTTGGCATGGCTTTACGAGCGCTCGTGGTGCTTGGGCCAGGTGCCAGATGATTGGAAGATAGCCAATGTGGTCCCCATCTTTAAGAAAGGGAGGAGGGAGGACCTGAGCAATTATAGGCCTATCAGTTTTACTTCAATCCTGGGGAAACTCTTTGAGAAGATCATCAAGGAGCACATCTTTGATGGGCTGGCATCAGGGATGATGCTCAGTGGCAACCAGCATGGTTTCATTAGGGGCAGGTCATGTCAGAGCAACCTGATTGCCTTTTATGATCAGGTCACCTGGATGCAGGTGTTACCGTGGATCTAGTCACCCTGGACTTCAGCAAGGCCTTTGACACTGCCTCCCACCCCATCCTCATTGAAAAACTAGGTGACGGTGGCATCAATGCCTACACAGTCAGATGGAGTGCTAATTGGCTGAAGGGTCATACTCAGAGGGTGGTGGTGGATGGGTCATATTCGAACTGGGAGGAAGTGGGCAGTGGAGTCCCCCAGGGCTTGGTCCGTGGGCCTGCACTGTTCAATTTCTTTATCAGTGATTTGGACAATGGGGTGAAAAGTAACCTGTTCAAATTTGCTGATGATACCAAAATTTGGGGTGAGGTGGGCATGCTAGCAGGGAGGGAAAGACTGCAGAGAGACCTAGATAGGTTGCAAGGGTGGGCTAACAAAACCAGGATGCTTTTCAATATGGACAAGTGCAGGGTACTGCACTTGGGCAGTAGTAACTGGCAACACACTTATAAGATGGGAAACTCCCTTCTTGAGAGCACAGAGGCAGAAGGGGATCTTGGAGTCATCGTTGACTCCAAGATGAACATGGGCCAACAATGCGAAGTCACGGTCGGCAGGGCTAACCAGACCCTATCATGCATGCACAGGTGCATCTCAAGCAGGGCCAAGGAAGTGATCCTCCCCCTCTATGCAACACTGGTTAGGCCACAGCTGGAATACTGTGTCCAGTTCTGGGAACCCCATTCAAGAGGCATGTAGACAACATTGAGAGGGTCCATAGGAGGGCCACCCACATGATTTGGGGACAGCAGGGCAGACCCTACAATGAGAGGCTACGGGACCTGAACCTGTTCAGCCTTCACAAGAGAAGGACTAGGGGGGACCAGAAGAGTTTGGGGGAGACCTTGTTTCCCCTAGCGTCCCCCGGGATAACAAGGAATAACAGCCACAAGTTGTTGGACAGTAGGTTCAGATTAGACATCCGTAGGAACTACTTCACAGTTAGGGCGGCTAGGATCTGGAACCAACTTCCAAGGGAAGTGGTGCTGGCTCCTATCTATCCTGGGGGTCTTTAAGAAGTGGCTCAATGCCTACCCGGCTGGGGTCACTTGAGCCCAGTTTTCTTCCTGCCCAGGCAGGGGGTCAACTTGAAGATCTACAAGGTCCCTTCTGACCCTACTTCTATGCTTCTATGATTCTCTGAAAAAAGGCTCTTAGATAGCTCAAAGTAAGCTGCTTAACTTGAGCTGAGTTGTTGAATCCTTACACACACCCACAGTTTAGCTCTTAATTTTAATATTTACCCTTTTCATATATCTTTCATTATATATATATGTGTATATATATATATTAACCCCTAAATGATCACTTTTAAATTGTGCTTGTATTTGAGTAGGGGTCAGAGGCCCCAGTCAAGATTTTGTTTAATCATTGCCTCTTATACTGGTGCCCTAGGCCTTCTGCATCAAAAGTGACTTTCTCCCTATCTGTGGGAGAAAGTCCCAGAATCATGAACAACTGGTGCCTCCTGAGAATGGGGTTACCATTTGTAGGCAGCAGCGGTGACGGTGGGAGGAGAGTGGTGAGCGGCAAGTGGGAACTGCCCACAGATGCCAACAGCAGTGAGCACCAAGCAGCAAAAACCTGCAGACGATGCCAACAGTGTTAGTGGTGTGGGCGGGGGTGCATGATGAGCGGCAACCACCAGCAGAAGCCAGCAGTGGCCTCAGCCAGTCTCAGGGGGGCACATGCCCCCCCACACACCCTGTGCCCTCCCTCCTATGAGTCACCTATGTCCAGAAAAAGTGTTATTTTGTGAATGCCCTGACGAGGTGAGTAGATTAAAGGGAAAAAAGCACACCTTACCACCCCTAATCTGCCAGTGACTGTGGAAATAATGGTCTTCAATATGTCTATGCACACTACCTCCCTCCCTTCAGCAGAATATCCTTAGCAGATTAGGTAGGGCTTAACTATTTTCCACTGTATCATAGAAGCAGCCCAAAAGTAGAGAATAGGAGCAGGATAGAGAATTTGGCCATCTGGGTTTATAATCCACACTATCTGAAGTATTTTGCATTTCCTACTATGTGGTTACCAAAAAAATAAAATAAAATACCGTATGTTCACAAAATAATAGTATTTAAACATGGAAACACATTTACTGTTAAAGAGCCTACATTATTCAACATTTTCCAAAAGAGAAAAGGGAATCTGTGGTATCTCTGAAATCATGAGTGACAGCTATTAGCAATGACTGGCTTATAGATGGCACCCACTGTAGGACATCTATTTCAGCTCATGTTAGTAATTTAACAATGTGATACTTGGAAATTATAAATCATATCTGTGTGTTTCATTTAGATAGACATCTTAGAAATGGAAGCTTTGGGGCTTTCCAGAGCTAAAAAATGTTAGTTTAACTGACATACTAAAAGGAAAACAAAGGAAAATTTCTAAAAGGTAGATATAATCATCTAACAATATTTTTAGTGTGGGTTTTGGAGTTTTTTTGGTTTTTGTCCATCACTAAAAAAACCCCCAAAACCCCAAACAAACCTTGAAATTTTGATTGGATCATGGAATTATGACTGTACACTACTCTTCACAAAATATTAGGTTCAGAAGTGCAGTGAACTAAGGAGCTTTCTTCTATTACTGAGCTATGTGTCCTGCCTGGAATTCACTGTAAGGTATCGAAAGGGATCAATTGTCTTATTGATGTTAATGCTTATTGTTTCCCATTCCTAAGTAGTAATGCTACCTGCAGTTAAGGAAACTGGGAGAAAACAGCTACTGGTGGAGGAGAATTTCTCCCCCTGAAATGTTTGGATGTTAATGACATCTGTTTGCTATACAATGCCAAATGAAGTTAACCACAGAGGGTTAAACAATAGGTGCAAGGCACCTGGGCTTTAACATATTCAATTGCCCAGAAAACAAAATCAATTTTGTTTTTGTTAATAGCATTGAAATATGCATTACACTATTTTAATTAAAGCAGTCTATTACACATGCTGTTCCATTCATTCCTATGTTCCCCAGGGCAGTAGGCATGTACAGTGATAAAACATAATGAAAATAATTTATAAAGAAAACAATACAATAAATCAATCTGATGCCTAATGAACCTGCGTTACCAGACTTGGATACATTATTTTTTAGATTATGTAGTACTTTCTTTTCAAATGATTGGAAGAATGCCCTACAGCACTTAATATCTCCTTGCTCTTTTTCACTATATTATTAAAATACAGCAACTCAAGTTGTAAGAGAAGCTCAGCAAAACAAGCAGAAATCCTTTGTATTTACATTTTTTGTTCATTTTTCTTTACATATTCTTTACCCTATTTTAACAGTCATCTCCATAAATGGAACACATGTACATACCAATGGGATTCAAAACAACTGCAGATTTTTTCAATCAGTTTAGTATTTTCTATTGGTCATATAGTAGGCCCAGAGCCCACAAAGCTAGTTTGGCTCCCTTTGAGTTTGGCACTGTAGGAACACCAAGAAATAGGCCCTACCTGGGATGCTCACAATCTATATGAGATTAAAGGTGAAACGAAAAGGAGCAGTGTTATTTCTACTTTACAAATGTGGAACAGGGTACAGGGACATTAGGTATGGTGACCATCATAGAGAACATTCCAGTTTTCTGCTACTCTGTCCTCTGTCCTCTATTGATACAACCAGGCACCTTTATGTCCTCTATTTTTCTCTTCAAGAAAAGGTGAAAGGTGTCTGGTTTCATATCAATAGAGGACAGAGGACAACCAGACTGTCCTTTATGATTGCCACCCTAATATTAGATCCCAGATCTTCATTTGTATTTTGGCACCTCAGTTGCATTGATTTCAAATAGCCTTACAAGGACTAGGCCATGTGAGAAGCTAGAAAAAAGAGCCCAGATTGCCTCAGTCCCTATACAGTAGTTCAACAACCAAAAAAGTTTACTTTCTTACTGTATCAGGTTACTGAATAGTAAATTGTTTCTCAATTTATACTCATATCAATTACTTGATTTATCCCAAAGCAGTAGACATGACAGTGAATGCAAATTATCCCACATGTACCGAATGTAAAATCACAGTCCACTGTATGTCATGTTAATAGGACTTTTCAAGATTGCCTTCAAACTTGATGAAATAGTCTAGTAAAGAAAAACCCTACCTCCTTTGTCACCTTGACTTGGGACAGAAGTTACAGAAACTGGTTTAAACCTGGAACAGAACATAAGTTCAGTGCACGTAAACCAGTTTCAAAATGGCTGAAACCAGTTTGAGATAAACTTAATTGAACATAGTATCAGACATAGGCGATGTGTAGGGGGAGGCACAGGAGGGCACTTGCCCCTGAGATTGGCTGCCATTGAAGCTGCCACCGGCTTCTGTGTGTGGTCGCCATCCCCGTCACTGCCAATGCAGCCACCAGTGGTTGCAGGACTTTCCCATTCACTGCCCATTGCTCACCACTTGCCACTCACTTCCCCCCCCCACCCCCTGCTGCTGACAGTACCATTGGTGATTGCAGGCAGTCCCCACTCGCTGCTCACTGCTTGCTACTGCCAACACTGCCAGTAGCAAATAAAATTCACAATAACATTTATATTATTAAATGTTATGCTTGCGAAATATTTATGGCAACATCACAAATTCATTCCATATAGCCCTGAATTTTCTTACCTTGGGATTGATGAGGAATAATTGAAACTTAAGCTGTTTTCTTTTTTTAAGGATGGTAACATAAATCACTCTGCACAGTTTATATCTAATTGATTTAATAGATGCAAACACCTCTATCACGAAAAGCTGTGTGGGTAAGTGTAAAACTGGGTTTCCATGTGAAATTTACCTCATTATAGAAGGCTACAACTCTAAATATAATTTTCCAGGAAACTGGATGATTCCAGTATTCATGGAGAATTATACTGTGGACTGACCAACCCAGCAGAACAGATAATCTCCAGTGAAAGCTGCTTTCAATTAATGGACAACTCTTACAGGGTGAAGTTGTGATTTAAACTGCATTGCCATATGGAAAAAAGAAGGGAGTTAAATCCCTTATCCACCTCTGTATAGTTTGCTTGGACTTTTGGATATAGAGAGGAAACCAAGCTTACATGCCTCCCAGTTCATTCTCTGAAACTAGTATATGAGAACTGAGCAGGAAGAAATGTAAAAAAAGACAGAAATTTCTTCCCCCTCCCCCACCACATATATATGCACAAACCAATGACCACAAAAGCTCAATGAGCTGGGTTTGCTGTGCGGTACTAAGTATTGCTGGTATAGGCTATCAGTAAATTAGAATCCTCTAGAAGCAAAGACAAAGTAGAATTGAAAGCTGTGAATTAAATGGGTATCTCTAAGTTGCAAATGGTGGGGAGGGATATTTTTACTGAGAAATAACAGAATTCCAATATTTTCCAAGTAGGCCTATTAAATAACATTTGCTGAGGACTGTTCCCGAAATCACTCTAAGTCAAGAGTGGCATAACCCTGCCCCTAACTCAGCTCTTGCCTGAAGAGCTATATGTAAGAATTTGGTTAACTTGAAGCTTCTCTGTAATCATTTTTTAATAGTGTATGCTAGCCTGGTGATGGTGTATTTTCTAGGGGAAAAGAAAGGCAGAAAGGAAAAGAATGACTCAAAATAAACTACTTCTAAACAAAAATTTAAGAGCTGTAAAGCCACTATTAGCTTAGATGATTTTCTTTTCTCTTACTAAACCACAAAACTGGTTTCAACCACAAGAGAAAGAGAAACTCCCAGAAAACAACAGAAGAATTGAGGCAGAATTAACACCCCCACAAAAAACCCCCCAAAGAGAACCATTTATTTCCAGAGAAACATATGGCATATATGGGGTACTTTTAAAATGACTTTTAGAGGGAGGAACAGGGAGCTTCAGCCATGTCTAAGAACAAAAAGAAGGAAAATACTAATGTCTTGTCATGTTAAGAAATTGGTCCTGCACTTTTTTAATTTAAATCTTCTAGAATCTCCATGCTTTGGTTAAGGACTAAACTTTTTTAGGAGAGAAATAGTGCTCCCTAACTTAAGGCATGTACCTTTTGCAATTTTCATGAAAATTGTCTAGATTTGGTAGTTATAGGACTTGTAAGTTTTTCTAAGGGGTCAACTAGTCCAAATATAAAGCACCATCTACCTCAAGCTAGAGACTTTTGAGTGTGTGATGGACTTATGGTAGGAATAACTTTAGAGTTTTATCCTTAGTTAACTGCAGTGAAGACAGCAGAGTGAGCCATGGGGCTGAGTGTTGGACTGATGAAGGAGCTGAAGGTATCATTGGTGGAGAGAAACAGAAGAGTTGGAAGGTGGAATCAGAAAGAGGACAATGATACTTGCCTGTTGAGTGGCATAGACACTGGACAGGGGAAAGGACTGATAAGACAAGAGAATGGGAACTAGTGAAAAGAATAATAGAACAGCTAGAAAATACTCCCTTCCAGAATCCAAAGTTCACCTCAAGAGCCCTTAATCTCTCTAGTTCTCAATCATCAATAACTAACAGTACTAATCATTGGCACAGTGTTCACCTCAACCCCCTCTACTTCCACAGCCACATTCTTAGACTACTATTGCTACTAGGTATTAGGAGTGTGCAAAGTGGGCCCTATTCAATTCAGATTCAGATTTGTCCTGAATCAGGGAGAGTGATTCAATTCATTGATTTGGATCACTGTCCCTGATTCAATTTGGCCAAATCTGAATCTGAAGATTTGATCTGAAGGTTTGATTTGGCCATAGACACAGCTTTAAATGTTTTCTCTACAAACCTTGAGGTACCAGGCATGGCTTATGAATGCTGCAATGCTGGGGCACATGGAGGGTCCAACAGGAGTGTAGGGGAGCCCTCCATGTGCTCGGTGAACCCAGAAGTGGACTGGAACTACTTCCGGTCCACTTCCAGGTCTGCTTGTTGTGAATAACCCCGAGCCATTTCTTTGAAGGCCTAATAAATGGCCTCGAGCCATCCTCCCAAGACAGAATACACAGGGAGACTGGAAGGTTG
>JAGPOW010001918.1:38493509-38542807 GCA_030014935.1 Caiman crocodilus | reverse complement strand
TAAAAGCTTTTTTCCTTTCAAACTTCCAACTGGCATTCATATATTGGCACTCATGCATGCCGGGCAACGAATTCAGACTTGGGCTGAAGCATAACATGCTGGCAAGTGCATATCCCCCCCATCCTCCCCCTGGCTTAGCATTTGGCCACAGGGGGACCCTGGGTGCCCCCCTCATACCTAGGAGGTACCAGTTAAGGAGCCATAGGGTGTGGGGGAGCCCCCATGCACTTCCCAGTGGACAAAGAAGTGAACCGGAAGTGCTACTGGTGCACTTCCGGGTCTGCTGCTGAGTGTGCTGGGTTAGGGTTAGGGTACTTCTGTGGAACACTCCATGCATCCTAGCATTGCAGCACTTATGAGCCATCTGCCACCTAGAAGTATGTAGAAAAAACATTTGAAGCTGTGTCTATAATCAAATCGTCAAATCTTTCTGAATCTCTCCGAATCGATTTGGAGGGTTCCAATTCAATTCGGAAAGATTTAAGGGTCCTTTGATTCAATTTGGATTCGGAGATTTGACTATCAAATTAAGCCGAATTTCTGCCAAATGGAATCAGGGACCAAAGCTTCACACAGCCCTACGAGGTATCTCATTTTAGGTTGATGAGAAAAACATCTTACAGGGTAGAGTTTATAGTGTGAACAAGGTCCAGACTGTGCCAGAGAATACAATTGAAAGTAGGGAACAGTCCAAAATGGTTTCTAGGTGATTTTGTTTTTTCCAGTTAGCTTAAAACCAGAAATCTAGTCTGAGGCAGACACCCCACATGGAGTATTTTGGTCCAGGCAGTTAAAGTTTGGCAAAAAAATAAGCAACAGAAAGTGGGATTTTTTCAGAGGAACTATCACAGAATCTAAACTATAGGCACCACTCTAATACAAACACATTTCATTTCTACACACACCAAATTTTGCTGTGTTATGCATCAAAGTCAATGGTTTTGAAAAAAGGTAATTTAAGAAAGATTTTGGCCCACTGCTTCTTTGGGGCATCTCATCCAGTTAAATAACTTACCTCTAAGAAGCATGGCTAGACCTTCACTGTTCAGTGACTTATGATTGCCTTTTTAATAAAAAGCTTGAACCTTTCTTTATACTCATTAATCATATTTTTAGATTATAGCTGTTGATATAAAGAGTGTATTTCAGCATTCAGATGCATCCATACAAGTTTCACTGAAGCCCACATATGAGATCTTTGCACATAGCACAGTGTGGATGGAAGCCTATATGGTTTTTTTATATTATATTCTCATCCATTTTTACTTATTTTTACCTTGTCATGTAGAAATCAAACTTGCCTCTTATCCTCTGTGATTTCTGCTTAATGTCATTATAGCAAAAGAAGCATTTTAGATCAAGGGTGTTCAACCTCTGGTCCATGGTCCTAATGCAGCCTGTATAGCCATCTCATCTGGCCCACAGGGAACTTCACAGTTTGGGAAATGTTGTGGCAGTGGAGTAATGGCCATTTACAGCCACCCTGCTCCACTGCCAAATTCCTGCAAACCCCAAGTACACTGCAGGACACTGGTCCATGCCCCCTTTCCCCTACAGGGCTGGATTCAGGCTAGGCCACATCCCATTCCCCACAGTGGAGATGGACCAGATCCCCTCTCCCCCTCCACAAGGTTGGTTCAGACCTGGACCGCACCCCTTTCCCACCATGGGGCCAAGTTGGGGTTGGGCCATACTTCCTTCCCACTACCCCAAGATCTGATAAAGCTTCTTTCCCCTGTGAGGCCATGTTGGGGGCTACCCTGCCCCCATCCCTCCACATGGCTGGATAGGTGCCTGCTGCACCTATGGGAAATTGGATCTGGCCCATGGATGGAATGGACACTGACCATCCAGACCATGGGACAAAATGGATAGGCACCACTAATTTAAACTAACAAGAAAAGACAGTAGGATCTTCAGCTGCAGGTGTCACACATCTCCTCACTTGAATTTTCAAGAAGCCAAATAACATCTCAGCGCAACCTAGAACCAACTAAACTATATGGAGGAAATTCATCTCTCCAAAGCCAGCAAAAGGCCTACGGATCACTTCAAGTGAATGTAAGTCCTTTAAGTGCATTTTTCAAAGGGATGAATTGGACACGTAATGAACATTTGCACCATAGTCCTTCCCATTCCATCTCCCAAATTTGCATAAAAATAGATTTTGAGAATTTGGATACATAGTTTATTTATCTTAGACAAACATGGTTTCCTGGGGGGGCTGATCCCACTTACACTGAAACCAATGGCAAAATTCCAGTTGATTTCAATGGTGGCAGGATCAGACCCCAAAATTAGCCTGTTTTTTTTGTGCAAATAGGAGCCAAAACCTTAGCTGCAAGTCTCTTGACCCAAATAGAGTTTGGTTAATTTTCTTCAGAGCAGTATTTGCTCTTACCTATTCTTTGCTTTTTGTGTCTCATTGGCAATAACCCAAGAGCAAAGTTTTCTGTGCATTGTTTTCACTTTGTATAAGGTCAACTAAGGTTTTATGTAAAACAGATGGCCAAACTTAAAAATGATTTTTAACACTGCATTGGAAGTAGGATAAATGCAAAAGTGGGGGAAATTATTCTTTCTCTGTTTTGAGAGGTTGTTGTAATAACTTCTAGTTTAGTCAGTGCCTCAATTTTGGAAAAGGAAAAAAATATTTTTATTATGATGAAGCTGTTTGCTTTGCTGTTCTTAAAGGTCCTAAAGAGAATCAGAAATAAAACCATTTCAAATAGTTCACTGGCCACTTTTGATGGAGATTTAGAGTTTAAGACACAATTTAATCTGCCATAGGTCTGTGATTCTGTGGTAGCTATTGTACAGTGGCTAAAACTTGATATGTAGGTTACCAGCCTGGGCATCATTTTTAAATACACTTTTTTGTTACAAGGGCCTTTTCTTCAGAACTGAAACTAGGTAGATATGCTGATCAGCTGTTTTGTCTCTAATTAGGTTGTGCAAATATCTGCAGATTGTGCTGTATTACTCATGCAACCTCCCAGGCGATCTCTAAAAACCAAAGCAAAACACAGTTTAACTATATCACTTTCATTTGAAACCTAACTTCTTACTTATTAACATTAGATGTTATTTATATCACATTGGCAAATAGAAGCCTCTGACAAGCTTGGTCCCCTTCTGCTAGGCAGTGTTTAATGATGATGATGACGATGCATGTGTTGCCATACTTGTATGTAGGAAGCATGAGGGCCAGAAAGTCAGCGACAGGTAGAATAGTCAATGTGAATAAGACCTTGGGCACCTGAAGGAGGGCCATGAGGGCATTTGTAGATGGTGTGGTTCCCTGTCTGAGCTTGAACACCACATCTAGAGCCTGTGTCATTGGAAAGGCCCCAAGAGTACATGCTTAACTTAAACCACCCAATGCCTGTTCTGAAACAGTTAAGTCCAGGCCCTGTGGGGCAGCTGCCATCCTGAAAGGTAGAAGCTGGTGTTGGGGATGAAGTTATTTAGCTACAGTTGCTGTACAGTATATTTTATGCTCTATTGATGAGAAGTCCATGCTGTAGGTGATATGCGAACTGCAGATTTGATTAATTTATTGGCCTGAGTGAAGAGTAGGTTCCTAGGCTTCAGGCAGTAGTTGGTTTTCTGGCTTGTGGCTACTAGGCTGGAGTACAAACAATGGTTGGGATCTTAGGCATTAAAGTCTGGGGCCAGGATAGCAGCTTGTCTCCTGATGTTGGGAGCGGGGAAGGGGGAAGGAATACCCAAGAGGACTGGTAAGTAGTCAACTGGGGTTGGCATAAAGCATCTGGTAATGGTCCTCCTGACACTGTTAAGGATGGAATCAAATAACTTAATGTGCATGCTCCAGCCCCATACTACACAGTACTCAGCAGTGCACAGTACTCAGCAGGAGCATATGCAAATGCCAAAGCAGAGATGCAAAGTGTTTGGAAACTTGCACCCCAGGTAGCGCCAGAAAGGTGATGGATAAGATCTCTTCTGCTGTTAACCTTACTTTGAACCCCTTCCAGTTGGTGATGGTAGGTAATGAACTGGTCTATCTTGATTCCTAAATAAGTAACGGTATAACAATGTTCAAGTGTCCAGTCACCAATCTTGACTTCTATTTTTCTCTTTGCTTGATTTTTATTTAGGTGGAAGGCTGTTGCCACTGTTTTAGTGAGGCTAAGCTGGAAACACCATTTATGGAAATAATTTGCAAGAGTGTTCATATCTGATATCAAAGTGGATTCAATGACTTCCCATTACTTGCTTGATTTGGTGAGAGTCAGGTCATCAGCATAGCCATACTTCTTGGGCTGGAAGTCAAACAGGCCAACAATGTACATACTGAAAAGCAACAGAGAACATACTGAGCCCTAGTACTATGGTGGGATATGCTACACCTACGACATCCCTTACACCCCTATCTTCTATATCCAAGGGGGTTGAGTGTTTCTTTCTTTCTCTTTTCCTTTTAGCCCAACATTTTTTTTCCTTGATCATGTAGCAATGGTTCCTCAAGACAAATATCAGCAAGCATTTAATCTCTATATGTTATCAGTGGTGGCTGAGACAGTGTTATCCCATCATATAATATCCCATGACACTAAAACATTGTATAAAACTACAGAAATTTAAGGCATGTTGATTTATGATAATGATTCTTTCTCTATCATGGACAGCAACTTCCTTTGCTCCTCTCCTTGAGTATGTCTACCCTTTCCATGATACTTTTTGAGGCTGTCCTACCTACCAGCTCTTATTCACAAGAACCAAACTTGGAATTGTGGCAGCCAAGATACTTTGGTGTAAACCTTCTACTGCCATTGTTAAACATATAGGAAAAGATCTCATGGACAATGATAAAGGACATCTCCAGGGCATCTTTACTTCTGCATTTCCAGGTTTGGCACATGCAAGCAGGAATCAGCAGACAAGCCTGCTTTTTTTCTCACCAGCTTCAAGAGCATTGAGGCCACATTGCAGAGATACCCCAGTGACAGACGTCATCACAGAAGTGAAGGCACCTCCTATGCATGGCAGACCACTAATCATCATCATAAACAAGTCAGTGTCAACTTTCTATTTTTGCCACACCGACAATTCATCAGAATAATAAGAAGATGACATTAAAAAGATTGTTCTCACAATCACCTTGACAGAGCCAGATACTTTAACACTGATGTGTTAGAGATTAGATGGTTGCCAAGAAGTGTCCCTTTGATCTATGGACAATCACAAATCTCATTAAAGCTGTTGGATATGATCTCCATCTTCTGCTCAAGCAAAATGAGGTAACAATTAAATGACCCTTTGAAAAGTGATGGCTGGAGCAATGAAAAAGACAGGCCAAAAGATTAAACTGAGCACAGGGGTTTAAGTGTCATTTGTTTGCAGTTGCAAGTGTTTACATCAGTCAGATACTGAAGGAGAAAATGAGCAGAATATGCAGAATATCAGAAGACAACATGGAAACATTTAATAGGCCTGTGTGAAGCAAACAAGTATTTGGATTCAGATTCAGCTGATTTGGAGGGATAGTGATTTGATTCAATGATTTGGATTACTGTCCCGATGCAATTTGGCTGATTCAGATTTGGAGACTTGGCGCCAATTCGGAGACTCAGCCATAGATTACACAGGCAGTACTTGATGACACTGGACACAGCTGCCTCCAGCTAGTAAGTCTGCTTTGGGAGGAAGAGGGAGGAGGGAAGGGCTATAGCAGGCAGGGCAGATCAATGCCCCCACAGCGAGGGAGTGATTGGGATTGGGGCTGGGACAAACTGCTTAGCTGGGATGGGGGAGCGTAAACTCAGGGAGGGGGACTTCTGCCACTGTGTGCCAGCATGCACCGCCGGTCCAAGTGCTGCTCTTCTGGTGGCTCCTTTGACAGTTCTACCACTGGTCTGAGAGGGCATGGGAGCAGGTGTTTGCCTCCAGATGTGTGCAAGGTGGGCTTGGCTGGGCTGGGCTGTGCTCCAGGAGGTTAGCCCCAGCTGCCTGCTGCCATTCTGTGCTTTGTGGGGTGGACAGAGCCAGGGCTGCAGTCACAGGGCATTAAGATGTGCCTGGTCCTTTAAGAGTAGAAACTGCTAGAGGGAGGGCCCTAGGAGCCAGACAGAACCCCCACAGGTACAGGTTGCCATAGCAGCAGGCTAATGAAGGAATTAGCTAGCACCTGCACACAGTCAGCTGACTGGAAGAAGGCAGGGTCCCAGGTATATATAAGCCCCAGGGCTGGGACTAGAGGCGGTTAGTTCCCTGGCAGCTGTCAGGGGAAGAAGCTCCTGCTGAGAAGACCTGCCCAGAGATGCTGTGGCTGCCTGATATTTTACTTAAAAGACTAATGGGGATCCAGCAACTCATCAGGTACACTGGGTTGTGAAGCACTTAATGCTCAGAGAGAAGTTTGCCTCTTTTAAAGAATCAGAGTGCACTTTGCACTGTTTGTATCATGGTATAGCCCAGGGGCTCATATTTTGCTTGTTGTTTGTACTCCAGTGGACCACCAGGCTAAAGTTATAGTGGAGAAGAAGGCCTCACTGGGCATATAAGCATGTAGAGCCCCAGTGCCAGAGGGTGCAGTGACACGGTTTTGGAGAGCCCCTAGTGCTAGAGAGGGTGCCACTACAAGGGCCCATTGGCCTAGCGATGACAGGAGGGCAAGCTAGATAGAGGCCTCATGAAAAGGAACAATGTTTAATTATCACCTGTGTGGCATGGGGCATGGTAAAGGGCAGGTTTTGGAGCCATGCATCTAGCCCAGGTGAGTCACCTACCGAGAGCAGGGCCCATCAAAGAGTCCAATAACCCACAGAGTTTGGGGGAGGGTCCATCAGGACTGTGACGAAGTTATAACTCAAGGGAAGCCTACCTATTTATTACTTTTACCAGCAAGACATGGCAGGTGAGATTAGAAGGTGCCTGTAGGGTGAAGCTATCACTGTCATAGAGCCCAAGGGACATCACAGCCATCCCTGGGGACACTGCATCATGAAAGCTGTGCTCTGGAAGACTAGCCCCAGCCACCTGCCACCAGCTACACTCCACAGGGCTGGTGGAGTCAGGGCTACACTCCGTGTGGCCAGCCTCAGCTGAAGGCTGGAGCAGAGCCCTGTGGCAAGCAGCTAGGGCTAGCTTCCTGAAGTGCAACGCAGCCCAGCCTTCCCCGCACAGATCCTCGGATACATGCCTGCTCCTATGTCCTCCCATACCAGCAGTGAAAGCAGCCGGATGAGCCTTCAGAAGAGCAGCTCCTCTGCCCCCCCCCCCGAGTCCTGCATGACTCCCCTCCATCCTACACTCCCACCCCTTGCAGCTGGGAAGCTTGTCTCAGTCCCAATCCCTCCCTCACTGTGGGCCCCCCTCCCATTCCCCTTCCCCCCCACCCTGTGCCCAACACAACAGATTTACCAGCTGGAGCCAGCCATGTCCAGGACTGCCTGTATAGTCTATGACAGAATCTCTGATTCTCTCCAAATTGATTTGGAGGTTCCCTATTCAAGTCAGACCTTTTAATGGGTCTCCTGATTCTATTTGGATTCAGAGATTCGGCTGCCAAAATGGGCCAAATCTCCTCTGAATTGAATTGGCTCCTGAAGTTTCACACAGCTCTAACATTTCATAAAAAGTCTCTGGCAGAGAGCCAAAACACAGATCTCTTGCCTTCAAGAAAATCTTGGAATTATGTGCAAGAAACTGCTTCCTACTGTTTGCTTGCCACTGTATCAGGGAAACATGACTTTTTGAATGTTCTTTGTAAATAAATTGCACGGTCTCAAAAGAAACTCCCATCTATAGTATCAAAAAGAAATCTAGTTACCAGTTACTAGGTAACTGTTCATGCAGTTTAGAAATGGGAAAATAGATTAATGGCAAATCAATGCTAAAGTTAACATCGGAGGCACAGACAGAAGTTACACCTGTTGTATGATTGGCCCCTTGGAAGTGCTATGGAAGTACTATAAAAGATCATAGCTGCAGAGTACTTTAAATGTGCCCAACTGCACAACAATGTGAGCCCTCATTACATGAGGGTTCAGATGAAGGAACTTCAAAGCAGAGCGCTTTCATTAACTTTTGCCAGCATGTGCCAGGAGCAGGGCTGGGCTAATTAGCCCACAGCCAAGCCCTGTTCCTGGTTCTGTCTTCAGAATGGGAGCAGGGAAAGAGAGGGGAAGGAGTTCTGTCTGGGGTTTTCCCAGCCTTCACTGGAGGGTGGGGCTTCAATCCATCTGCTCCACCCTCCAGTGCAAGTTAGGAGGGTTGGGGGCAGGGCCAGAGGAGAGTGGCTGCAGACATGCAGCCAATCCATACTGGAACTCAATTCCCCTAACCCTCGAGACTCAACAGTGAATGTCTGTTGGGTTGGGAGGAATGCTGTAACTCGTGGTGCTTCCTGCAAAGCACTATGAATTACAGCAGGGAGCTGCATATCTGTCAGCACCCTAGAAGTCATGAGTTCCTGGCTCCCAGACTTTGTATATGTCACTAAGGCACATCATGTGACCCTATTCTCATCGTCCTAGGCAAACACCATTTGTGAGAGAGGATTGGGGGCAGAATTTTTCAAATATTCATCACTAGTCTAACTCAGTTCCACTCTTCAGTTGCAAAAGATCCAACAGATTTCAGGAACAGGAGTTATTGCTTTTGAATAACTTTTGAATATCCCACCTATATTTCCTTTTCATCCTTAATTTGGGCAAGAGAACAGTGGAGGCATATCCCATGTATTTCTCAGGCCCTGATTTCAGTTGCTTCAAAAGAAGGCAGTTAATATTAGAACAGCCTATTCAAAAAGGAAATGTTTCCTACTGCTAGAGTTAGTGGTTAGAGTCTGCCCTGAAGAATGAGGCTTTATTTTTTTAACTGATCCTGTGTGTGTGATGTTTGCATTAGCTACATAAATAGCCAAATCATTTTGAATTCTACTGCATTGTTTGGCTTGGTATCTTATGACATTTAATTACACAAGCTACATATGCATTAGAAAAAAAGAAATGTTTCTCCTTATCAAGTTTACACTTTTCTGATTTTCCACATAGCTGACTATCCTCATGTTCTTGGACAAATTGAGGATATACAAAAATGTTTCTCCTTACTGTTCATTATTTTGTGTCCTATTTACTTGGCGGTTTTTTATTTACCTTCTTTCCAAACCCTATATTTTCATACAGTCTTTCAATTTTTGTTCACGTGAGAGTTTTACCATGAATCTAGTTATTCTTGGCACTTGTATCTGAATCTTCCTTGCATAAGATGATTCAATAAGATTGATTAAGATACTGCGTGTGAAGACATAATATTTTCTCTAAATTATTCAACCACTTCTTATATCATATTACCAGGTTTCCTTTTCTAAACAACCCCAGCACATGATCCCACTGGACCCACTTCTGATGGCCACCCAGTTCCATACACAGGACAGACTCCTAGCAGTTAGAGGTAAAGTAACTGTGAGAGGCTGAAGCAAGTGGAAAGATGAAGCTTTAGAGATTTGGGACACTTCATTTTATTATATTTTGGGAATTTGTGTGGTTATCAGTGGAGATGCACTTTGGTTGGGCTACCTCTAAAGAACATATGGAAAGACAGGAAAAAGGGACTAATTAAACATCCAGTATTAAGCAATGAAGTGTTATACCTCTTAATGGTTTAATAACATCAGCTACCTATGGGCACATCCAGACGAGTCTGCACATGCCTCTTGCAGCATCTCAAAGGGTTTTGAGATGCTGCAAGAGGCATGTGTGGGAACAAACTGTTCCCCCCTCCTCCACCCAATGCAAAGTTTCAGCAGGGGAGCAAAATTAAACCCCTGGTATTCAGATATCAAATAAAACCCTGGGTGCTGGGGAATGGGTTAGGGCACAGTCCCAGACCATGCCCCAAGGCAACCAGAGGTTCACTCCTCCATAGAGATGCTCTGCCATTGGGTGAGGTGTAGGAAAAGCACAGCCCTGGGGCTAGGGCAAATGACTGGGTTTTCCCAGCCTTGAGGCTGCACTGTGAATGTTTAGAGATGGATGTTCAGTAGATTGGGCTAACCCATTTCCAAATTGACATTAGTGTACCCCTCAGATGATCTAAGATCAAGCCAGCATTTTTTTTTCCCTATCTAACCTTTCCAAACATACATATGGATCAGCACTTAGATCAACCTATCCCTAGTAGGGTTGATCTAAGTGTAATGTCTGCATGTAACCTTGAAGTGATTTTTTTTCCAGCTTATATGAATTGTCAAGATTAATTTAGAATTAAATAAGGCATAAGATTCATTCAAGTTATTCTTCCTAAAAATTATAGACTTTTATTTATCAACATCAAATTTCATTTTCTATTTCACTAACTTCTTTACCATTTGCTAGCTTTGATAGATCCCTCTAGATTCCTCAGAACAGAACATTTAGCCCCAGTTTGGGCTATTTTTCAGAATTTAGTGTTCAGATCCAAAACGTTTTGGTTCAATATGGCTGTATTCAAACACTTTCAGAAAAATTCAAAACTGGTCTCCATGAATAAATTGAAGATATGTAATTGTTTCCAGTATGTATATTCACTGTCTAATATATGCATTTGATTGCAAATACACATGCAGGGCTATTTCTCATGAGAACTGAAATTTAAATACCAGCCAAGGAATTATTGTTCAATGTTGGTATTTTTCAAACTGTTCACAATGTGGAATATATTTTCAAATGACAGTATAACCATGTGAATTCTTCAATAACCAAAAGGCCATATCTCATTAATTTTGTGGTTGGCAGTACTGTTCAGTCTGCTCTGTTCTTGAAAGTTTTAGTCTTAAAGCAGAGGTGTATTATTGTGGTGGATCAGCCAAATGTACTCTCATTTCTTCTCTAATACTAAAAACAATCTTTAGGAGAGGAGTAAGGAATTTGAGACAAATTTATGGCATTAGTAAGTGTTTAATTCATTGAACTTTGTATGGGAAAAGAAAACTATCAAAATAAAGGAACTCTGCTAACTGTGTAACTTGAAGCTGACATGCATAGCATTACTTGAAAGAAGGAAACATAAATTTAAGTTTCAGAGGGATTTTCTGAGCACATGGAAAATGATGTGACAGATTTAAAACAGAATAAAATCATCAAGACAATTTTCATTTTAGTTTACGTTAAACTTTTCAGAAGACAAATAATCTTTAAGCAATCCAAAAGACTTGGTGAACTTCAAAATTAGAATTCTTTGATGTACTTAGACAAATTGAATCCAGGATGAATCTGGAAGAGCAGTAAAAAGTAATAAAGCTGCTGACTGCTTACAACTGTTAAATGTTTAGTCTATGAGCTCAACAAAATTCCCAGTAACTAAAGTGAGAGAGATTTTTACTGCAGATGGCCATGATGGTTTAAGTTAGTGATGTCTGCACTTTGAGATGCACATAAAACTGAATGTTTGGAACTTTTTTATATTTTTCAAATAAAGATATCAACCACCAATAATTGGAACTGAAGTCTTGGCTATTTATAAAAAGTAAGAATAAAAAATCTACTGTATTTCTGGCTGTCTAATACTAGTACCTTCATTTGCTGTGCACCTTCAGTAAAATTCTATGAAATAATGATAAAAGATTAGACGAAAATATCTATTACTGGGGGAATAATAGTTTATTGTGTTGTTCTGAAAAAGGTATTAAAGCAATATGGTTAGGGGGCTGGGGCACATGACTTCTGAGGGGAGGCTAAAGGAAACTGGGCTTATTTAGTATAGAGAAGAGAAGACTAAGCGGGTATTTTAATAGGGGTGTACAAAATGGGCTGTATTCTATTTGGATTTGGCCCAAATCAGGGACAGTGATTTGATTCGTTCATTTGGATCACTGTCCCCAATTCAATTTGGCTGAATCTGAATGTGAATATTTGATGCTGATTCTCTGAATCAGCAATTCTACCATAGACATAGCTTTAAATGTTTGGGGGGAAGGGGCGGGGAGGGGTTCTACATACCTCGAGGTACCAGGCATGGTTCATGATCACTGTGATGCTGGGGCGGATGAAGTGTCCCATAGGAGTGTGAGAAGTCCCACCCATTTGCTCAGTGGCAAACCTGGAAGTGGACCAGAAGTACCGGAAGCACCCCCCCGGCTCAATAGTTCACCATGGGGGGACCCTGGGTGCCCTCCCAGATTCAGGAGGCACCAGTCACTGGGCTGGGTAGGCAGAAGGGGGGGTGCACTCCGCAGCAGTCCTGGAAGTGGACCAGAAGAGTTTCTGGTCCACTTTCAGGTCTGCTGACAAGCACGCTGGGGACTCCCCCCGTGCTCCTGTGGGAAGCTCCATCAGCCCCAGGATCGCAGCATTGATGAGCTGCCTGGTACCTTGAGGTATGTAGAGAAAACATTTAAAGCTGTGCCTATGGCTGAATCTCCAAATGAATTTTGGAGGGTTCTGATTTCGATTTGGAAGGGGTCTCCTGATTCAATTCGTATTCAGATATTCAGCTGCCAAATCACCACCAAATCGAATCAGGGAATGAAGCTCCACACAGACCTAGCATTTAATAGCAGCCTTTAACTACGGAAAGCGTGGTTTGAAAGAGGATGTGGCTAGACTCTTCTTGGTGGTGACAGAAAGCAGAACAAGAAACAATCATTTCAAGTTCCAGCCAGGGAAGTTTAAGTTAAATATTAGGAAAAACTTTCTCACTAGGAGGGCAGTAAAGCAGTGGAACAGGTTACCCAGAGAGGTGGTGGAATCTCCATCCTTGGAGGCTTTTAAGACCCAGGTAAACAAAGCCTTAGCTGAGATGAGCTAGTTGGGAATGGCCCTGCCTTGAGCAGGGGGTTGCTCTAATGATCTCCTGAAGTCCCTTCCAGCCCTAATTTTCTATGATACTATGATATGGGAAAAAGATAATAATGAATACCCAGAATTATTTCCCCAATGAATTTAAAGTAACTTGTAAAATTAAGTTAATTTAATTGCTAATTTTGACGTATTGCTTGCTAAGTCATCATGTAAAAAAAGACTGAAAACAGTGAAAATTCAGGCTGAGCAACCTAGGATGATTTACATTTTCCAAGTGCAAATAACTATGTCATTTGCCTAAGCACAGGGAAATTACAAAGCAGACAAGGGTAAAAAAACCAAGCAAATAAAAAAGTATAAGTTTTTCTATACACACAACTTTATTATTGTTATAAGCGCAATATCAGTCAATCTCAGATGTTAAAAAATCTTGGACTGGGCCCCCAAAATCTTGAAATTAGCTTCAAAATCACATTAATTACTAATAATAACATTGGCTTCTTTTATGTGACTTCTGACATTGAAGTCTGTACTTGCTATGTGTTTTCAAGCTTTCCTCTTCAAACATAAGAACTAGATATTTTTTTTTAGTAAGTGTCAAAATTCTCATAATTACATTGTCTCAAGAAATGAAACTCGAAGAACAGCAAATACTGTGAGGCTCATGATAAAATCACACATAGATTTTATAAGATAGCATTGTATTGTGTCACTAGTTTTTAAGCAGAAATCCCCATTGATTTTTAGTGGAGAATTCTGTTTAAAAGTTTCAATGAGAATATACCCAGAGATGGCCCTACGGTCTAGACCACCAGCATATACCACAGCTTTGGTCCCTGTGTAGGGCCTCATGATTCGTGTATTTGCATTGAATTCAATAAACTCAACGCTTGGTTCTGGTCTTGTACACCAGTAAAAATCAAAATATCCTTCCTTGAAGTCAGAAGCATTAATGGTCAGATACATTGATGCTTACACTTCTGCATCTCAAGCTGTTTTATTTGTATTCGTGATAGATGCATTATTCTATTTCTAAGTACTCTGTATATTCAATTATAGGTTATATATAGCTTAGGAAGTTTGCAAGCTCTTTATAAAGGCAAATAACATTAACATGCTTTGGAGCATTTAGTAGCCTCCTTTCACTTGCCTGAAAACAGATCAGAGCAAAGGAAACAAGTAAACATGGATCCAATTTTTTTGAGAACTGTAATGACTCATTAAAGGGACCCTGGAAGTTTTGATTAGCAATTGAAGGAACCAAAAGAAAATGTTTCTGTAACAATGGGTTTTAATTTTTTTTAAATGGCATTAAAGTTCTGCAGAATGTATTTCCTGTGAAAAGCAACCATTTGGGAATTCTCACTATTTTGGTTAAATATGATTAATGAAAATACTTTCCAGACTCTGCGATTGTCTTCAGTACAAATGGAAAAATATGGAATAATTTAAAGGTTCAGCCCAAAAGAAAATAAATGCCAAGATCACAAAGGAGTGCAGTCATACTAACTGAATAGTAGAAAATCCTGTGAGAAATGGACCCACTATACAAAACCAGAAATAGTTGTAACAAACAGGTTAGAGCTATAGCAGAAAAGTGTATAGGGAGAAGGGCTTATGCAACAAACCCCTATACACCTAATTCCCCAATATTATCCTGTACCATACCCCATTCCAGGCCCCACTGTACCTCATTTGATATCTCTTCACAGTTTGACACTAAGTTACTGATGACTATTCTGAGCATGATTATCCATCTAAAAGCTATTTCATTTAATAGTTTACTTCTGACATTCCAGTACATAATAAAATGTGAAATGCAGAACAGTTGGGACAGACAACAGAATTATGTCCTGGCTTAGTTATCTATTCTGGATCAATGGATATCAGTGTCCCTTTCTTATGGCTGGAGCCAGCATCCATTGAGTCCATGGGTAATTCTACTCATAGCTTGAAGGGAATAATCATACAAAGCAGGAACTGAGGTAATTTTATTGTATCAACTGGTTATATATCATTCCAGCCATCCTGAAGGATGTGGATGTCACAGAATGATAGATTTCTGTTTTCAAGAACACTGTGATATCTTGGGCACAAATCACGTGGTATTTAAATCATATCCCAACAAACAGAGTTTAATGCAGCCATCAGATTAAATAAATCAGAGGTTTTTATATAGGAATTTGATTCGGAACTGCCTTGATAGTCAAAGTGGTTGCAGTTTAAGCCCCCCTTATCCTAAATATCCTAAACAAAGCATGACTTATTCTGAGCTCTGGGACTTATCCAGAATAAGTCCATCAAACTTAGCCAGTGAGATAGAAACATGGCTCTTATGTTGTTGTACCACCAGATTAGTATTTATTGTAAATAGGCACAGTTCATTGCAGCCAGCTGTGGATCTGGCTCTTGGTTTTACTGACTGCCTAATGTAAGAGAACAAATTGTATCTAAGAAATCTTTGTAGTTCACCTCTTACTAATATTGTTAACATGAAGCTAAGCATCATTTGGGTACTTACAGGGATGCTACAAAAATAGGAACTCTCTGTACCACTTTTCAGCTTACTCCTTTGCTAAATTGAAACTGTTCTTGCAATTAAGCCTTTTTCCTGACCTTATGGTCTACCACAGCATGCTTCAGAGATCTCTGGGTAAGGGGAACTATTACAGAGAATGCATTTGGACAAGTCCAGCACACGTGCATGTTAATAAGTATTCTTCTTTTTAATTTCTTCTGTTGCGAAAGTTAATCCTACATATACACACATCTGTTTACCTTTAACTAATGATAATGGATCACGCAAGATGTGAGGAACACAATATTTCTTCAAGTAATGTTTTGAGTAGCAATCCTCTCCCTCTAATGGAAACTAGTCAAGACATACATCTTAACATGGAGGATTGATTTCTGAAGATACACCCATCCTCTGTCATTGGAGACCAAAAAAAACCCCACAAGCGATTAACTTCCTGGAATATGAAAACAATTTGTAAAGGAGATAGAATGTGGTGTTGGGATTTTTTAAATCAAGAGATACAATTCATGAAGAATTTGGTGAAAGGAATCCAAACCAGTTGTTCTTCAAATATAAGGACTGCATCCAGAGGATCCCATGGCCGAGAAATTTAGGGGAAACCTCTGAGAAGTGTCCACACAGAGCAGTTGGGGGAACCCAATCCAATATTGTTTTGGGGTATATGGTGCAGTGTGCAAGGTGCAGGGTACTGGCACAGTGCAGTGATGGCAGGGGCCTATATCCATATTACATAATCACAATGCATCTTTATTTCATAACATGAAATAGTATTACGTATTCCCAACTGAGGTATAATACAAGTTTATAATATTTAAAACTGTTGTAGTCACCTCATATTATCAGGGAATGCATCTTAAGTGAAGTCTAGAGTACAATAGCATTGTAATGTTCGGTTTGATTTTGCCACACATTATGAGTTCAGGCCACCAATCTGTAACAGAACAGCCTACTACTCACAAAGTGAGTTGCGATTCCTCATGAGTAAGGGAGCAAAATTTGGCCCTACATGATTGTTCTGTATGTTGCCTTATATAGATGTTTCACTAAGTTCTGTGTTTAAAATAAGTAGCTAAATATAGTCCGTTGTATTAGCTGATATACAACACTGGCTGCGTCTATACGATACAATGACTGCACAGTAGCTCATTATTACTGTTCAGTAGCATTGCATGGCACAAAGCATGATGTGACGCTACTGCACAGTAGTAGCGAGCTACTGAGCACTCAGCAACACCAAAAAGCCATTTGAGGATGCTACTGCACAGTAAGTCTGGTTGCTGCATAGTCACTTAGTATTTGTGTATGCAAGTGCTAAATGACTGTGCAGAAACAACTGCACAGTCAGTGTGTCATATAGACACCGCTATTGACCACTAAAATCAAAATGTGTTGAATGATATATGTATGTGTGTGCATGTTTGTGGAGGAAGACCACCAGAGTATGTGCTGTTCATTATAGGCACAGCTGGTGAACTCAGACTGGTGGGGAGGTGGAGCATCCTGTGAGAAAGGGTTTGCAGCCGACTGGGAGCAGAGGGGTTTGCAGCCTCTCTGCTACCATCCAGAGTGCCTGGATGGCTGCAACGCTCCTCCCCCTGCCCCCTTCCCCGGCTCCCATAGGATGCTGTACTGCCCCACCAGTCTGACTGAGTTCACCAGCCATCCCTGGCTCATTTATTTCTTATAATGTTCAGTGGGAAATTCCCAAGGTTCCTGTTTCTAGCTACAGAGGCCTGTTGCTGTAATTTTAAATAATTAGATGAATGTGGTATTTTTTAATCAGATAAAACAATAAGTATTGACTATTAATAAGCTGTTGAATATTTCAGCAATTCTGCCATATTAAGTCTACAGTTTATAGGTCACTAGTGGCTGTCAAATATAAAGGAATTGTTCTAATATGTTTGGAATTACAGTCAACTAATCCTTTTGTGATATCTGTGAATATGTCATGAAATAATGAAACAAAATGGTAGGGGGCTGTTTTGTATGAAATGAAGTAATGAATTTCCAAAATAAGGGGTGTTTTTCTCCCCTGAAATCCAATTTAAAGTACCAATAACATTTGCAGAATGTGTTCTGAAATTTAATCAAATACGATTTGGATTCAATTTTTCACATTAAAGGGTTTAGGAAGGGATGGGAGGACCTGAACATTAAATTTTTATGTTGGGATTATCATTTTATTTAATTTTTTAGCATGTATAGGAGATTTTTAAACTCGCTGTAGTAACTGGACACAATAAAGAGGATTAACGTTCTTATTCTGACAAGTGCTAGATTTGAGAAAGGATATATTGTGTTTTTTTTAAATCTCACAACACAAAAAATAATTATTATTTTATTTAGGTTAAAAATAACTGTTGTGATCTAGACATTCACATTCAGTTGGCTAAAAAGTGAACTGCCTGAAGCTATATTCAATAGGGCTGCATGAAGCTTTGGGTGCTGATTCGATTTGGAGGAGATTTGGCCCAATTCAGTGGTCAAATTGCTGAATCCAAATCAAATTGAGAGACCCATAAAAAGGTCTGAATCAAGTCAAAGATCTCCAAATTGATTCAGAGAGCTTTAGAGAGATTTGGAGATTTGGGCAGTCCCCGCTCACTGCCTCAGGGAGCTGAACCCAGACTCCGTGCCAGTAAGTAGAGGGCAGGGATGGGAACCATGGGGGAACTCCCAACCCCTGCCTGCTCTCCCAGCTACATCATTGGCTGCCCCATCTTTAAAAAAAAAAAAAAAGTCCTGCAATCACCGGCTCCTGCGAGGTGGGGGGGCTTCACCATACTGCCCCACACTGCGTGTGGGGCTCTGCCACAAACCCTCATCAAATTTGGAGGTATTTGCCCATTTCAACTATGGGACTTGAATATTAGGCCATTGCAAGGCAGCTAGTATTCACTTTGGATTCGGATTTGGCCGATTTGGAGATAGTGATTTGATTTGGTGGTTTGAATCACTGTCCTGAATTGATTCAACCAACTCTGATTCAGAGATTCAGCCACTGTTGAATCGGCCAAATCTTCAAATCAAACAGACCCCCCCTCATACACACACCTGCTCTCTCAGCCCCATCAATAGCTGTCCTGCCTGGCCCAAGCATCCCGGCTCCTCCTCAAAAACAAAAAAAGCCCCGCACTCCCTGGCTGCTGCAGCAGCCATTGGGTTTCTGGGGGCTCATGACAGAGCCCTCCCGAGCAGCACACGGCAGTGGATGGCAACAGGGATCACCTCCCTGCCTGGCAGCAGCCGGTGAATGCAGGGCTTTTATTTATTTATTTATTCATTTAGTTATTTATTTTAAAGAGTTGGGAGCTGGGGTGGGCAGAGCAGCCATTGATGGGGCTGGGAGATCAGGTGGAGGATGGGGCCTGTTTGATTCAAAGATTTGGCCAATTCAATGGCGGCTGAATCTCAAAAAGTAATTTTGAAGTAGGGAGAAAAACAAAGGGTTTTATTGCAAAAAGAATAAAGATGGAATGTTCTGATGTTATCAGAAGTGTTTCTCCAATTTTACTTTAAAACAAATTTTAGTCAAATACAACATATTCCTAAAAAAAATTCTGCTTTTGACAAATTGGTATTTTCTAAAAGAAAAATATTCAATTGGAAAATTTCCAACCATCTCTCTTACATCCCCACCAGACCATCTCTTCTATCTAGCACACCCCCAGTGGCTATCTGTAATTTGGCCCTGAGCACTTTCACAGAGTGTAATCTTAAGAAAAAGCATTTTTAGCTGTATTCACAGATGAAAAGCCTGCTGTAAGATGGCCTTTTCTCCCTTTTTTTGTCAGTGTTTTGAAAGCTCTCCCTTGGTGACAAATAGGTCACAAAGGCATTTTAGAGTTGGTAGATTTAAGTAGGAACAGCAGCAATTGGCATCTCTGTATCAGGGGAAAGGTAAGGTCAGGGGAAAAGATACAAAATGTATAAATAACTGACAAAAAGGGGTAATATAAAGTACAGAAGATGAAAACAACTATTTAGCAAATCAGAACTTGAAGCATGAATGTGGCACTGAAGCACAATATTCAGTATGAAGAGGAAATTAAATTTTACTTTTAAATTTTAAACATGTATCTTTTTGGGGGGAGGGGGAGATTTACTGATATAGATGAGTATTAACTTGTATAAAACACGGTACCAGATAGCACCATAAAATACAGCTTTGTAAGAGGCAGTCATTTAAAAGCCTATGTCCTGAAATGATATAGTACATCAGAGGTTCTCAAACTTTTTTCATTTCAGACCATCTTTCAGAAGAGAGGTCATCTCTTGGACCAGCTTCTTTCCAGATTGCACTCTCCAATTCACATGTGAATGACATTCTCCCCTGCCCACCCCCACCCCCAGGCTCTCACAATGATTTTCATTTTTTTCAAGTACAATTGAGAAGTTATTTCCCTGTGTGTGTGTGTGTGTGTGTGTGTGTGTGTGTAAATAGTAACAGACAGATGAAATCTACCTATTTCCATTTCATTTCCCAAATCTATTTCCTTTTACCCAAAAACTCTTTGTTATTTTATTACACTAGACATGGTTGCTTAAGCCCACAACAGCTAGTTCCTTCCCATCCAGCATTCACATTCCCCTATTTGCATAGTGAATCTGTGCTTATCCATAGCTAAATTATTTTCTCCCATCTACCTTGTAGCTCCTTTATCCTGCTTTGTACTATTCCCTTCTAGTTCTGAAATCCTTCTCCTAGTCTTACATTTTGAATTCAAACCCCTACTCCAAATCCAGCAGAAAAAAGGTTTACACCTATGTTTAAAGTCATCTCAACTTGACTTCCCCCAGCACCAAGACGCATATATACATTTTGTGCCCCACACAACTCTCCTCTCTTATAGGTGCCATGTTGCCCCTTTACCTGCATCCAGTCCTTCTACTCCTCGGATGTGTCCATTGTTAGCTGTGCTCAGAACCTGCTCACAGGACTGGGCCCAATTTAAGAATCCTGCATCAGCACCATTAAAAGTGATGTTACAGGTTACCTTTAACCATTATAAAGGCACTTAAAATGGGAGCATTCACCTATTAAAGAGTATTAACTCATGATAAGTGCTCTGCAAACATTTTAGAGCTATGCCATTGGCGTGAGGTTTGTCTTTGAACAGTTTTACCCAGGTTGGTATGTGGCATTGTTAAAATGCTCCAGGAAGATAAAACACTCTACTTTCATTCCTACGGCATCCCAAGATGCAACATTCTCAGCCCCTTCCATTCTTCTGCTCTGTGAGCAAACGTTCAACCCTCCTAAATTCTACTGTGCAGGGAGTAAGACTGGTTGAAAGCCAACACCCTCTCCTGTCCCTGGGGGTGCAATCCTGACCACTCAGAGCACCCAGGTTCAGCTCATCAGTTTGCTACTTGCTCTGAGCATCCAGGAGCAGCTGATGTCAGTTTGCTTTTTGCTCTAGCACTCCTATGCAAACAGCAACTGCAGTAAATCTTACTGTCAATTATCTATGTAGTACTGAGTCTCAGCTCTGCCCTGGTTTGGGATGCAGTGAGCCCTCTGGGTCTCCACTCTGCCCTGGCTTTGCTAACCCAATCCTCTCCCCTTTCCCATGCACAATTCAGTAAAATGGATGCAAGATTTTGGTCCTTTGTTTTTTTTCTATTCTATGTTTTTCTTCACTTCTTTCTCCTTACTTCTCCCCCTATCCAGTTCACTCCAAACAGTATTTTCTTATTTTATTTGAGACTTCTCCCAAGGAGCAGCCTTGAAGCAAGGCTCTACCTCTAAGCTACACATGACCCTACCCCATCCTTTCCCACCCCAGGATTCTGGCTCAAGACCCTCTAGTGGCAAGTCACAGCTATGCCGAAAGGAGACAGCGTAAAGCCTTAACTTGACTGCTCTAAAACTCTTCTAGTGTTATGACAGTATAGCATTACACAGATTTAAAATATTTTAAAGATAACCAGTAAGAGCATTCTAAGACTATGTCAGCAATTTATTAGCTTTGGGTTAGTAGCAGCATGCAGCGGGGTTTGCAAGTGCTAACTTGTAGAAACTGAGGTATTTAGTGGACTTAGGTACTTATGATGTCAGGCAGCAACTGAGCAACACTACTAAGAATTTCAGTAATATTTAAACCAATCCTTTAAGTCCTTAAGTACTTTTCAAAATTTGGGTCCCAGAAATCACAGCAGGTATTTCAATAACATTTATACTTCTTTCCTTAAATAAAAAACACACTAAATGCTTGTTCAGATTTCAAAATGGATCGTTTCTTTAAGTAATTAATTTCTAATTAAAAAAATATTGCATTATAGGATGTGATGCTAATAAAATTACTTGAGGGCTTTCAGCAAATTCTTTTAAAGATGTAATTATTATTAGTTATTGTCAAATATATTTGTTACTTTAATTAATCCTTGCCTAGATATTAATTAGACTCAAATTTCTTTTATGAAGGTCCATTATACCATTGCTATGTGATTAATAACAATCATGTCACTCTTATATGAGATTATCTTATTTTAGGGGGGAAAAGTTAACAAAGAGTAATACATCTTTAAGATTTTGTCAACTAAGGACAATTGCAAACTTTATACACTAATTGTAAGTCATTGAAATTCTGGAATGGTGCTTGGTTTAACCATATTAATTCTTTTGGTTATTCACTATTTGTGAACATCTGTGTAACTGGGGTTTGCCCATCTGAATGTTTGGGAATGGCTTTTAACTGACATTCATATTTATCACATTTTATGATATGATAAGAAGATCATCTACAGCGAGCTAAAGGAGGGAAAGTGCTCTTAGGGGGGCCAGAAAAAAACATTTCAGGGACTCTTTCCAGTCATCCTTGAAACTTTCAAGATCTCACTCATGATCATGCCACTTGGCCAAGCCTTATCCAGACTGTTGTTCCAGAGCAGAGGAGACCATCTGAGGCAGAGCAGAAGTGCAAACCCTATAAATCTCGCAACAGCAGCATGTCTGCTGTTGATTAAGCTACCCAAAGCACCATCTCTTGCTCAGTGTGCCACAGGCAGTTCAAAGCACAAATTGGCCTGATCAGCCAGTCATGGGCTCATATGGTCATCTTCAAATTCAAAGAACAAACAACAACAACATCATATGATAAAAAAAAATTTGTTATTTAAATATTTGTATTTCACTGTCTATATTCTCCCGTTCACAAAAGTTTCAGTCATTTAGACCAGTTCAGCAAACAACTTAAGCAATTGGTTAGCATTAAACAAATGCCTCTGTTGTGAGGCTGTATTACAGTGAAGTATTGTAAAATGTAAATTTTCCACAGTTGAAGCATCAGTTAACAAAGCAAATTTTGTGCAGCTGTACAGTTTTTTTTAGTTTGAAACATTTTGCACTGGGCAATTGTTTCTGACCAACCAGAAATTTGTGTAGAAAATGTCAAAGGTCTTATATAAATTTCAGGTTATCATCTAAACCCCATAAATTTGAGTTCTTGGTATTTGACCAAACCCCTCAAACTTATGAAGAAATAAAAAAAGTATTTCTGAAATCTTTCTTTCTGTACAAAACACATTTTCCAACTAGACTTACTACAATAACGAATAATGAGCATAAAAAAAACCCTTGTCCATGTCTACACTAGATGCTGACTGTGCAGCAACCCAATACTATTGCACAGTAGCATTGCGTGGCAAAAAACATGACATAACTTTATTGAGCAGTAGCACTAGGCTTTCATCGGCGGTACTATGAAGTAACTCGGATTACCAGGCAGTCATTTAGTATTGTTTATACTTGTATTAAATAACTGTGCAGCAGTGACTGTGCAGTCAGCATCTGATATAGATGCAGCCCTTGTGAAGTAAAAGCTAAGCTTTTGAACGTTTTAAGTAGTTTGTTGCTGTACTGTACATTTTTGCTTTGATGAGTTTTTTATCTTATTTTATAGAAAAATGTCAAGAATCAGATCATCATGTAAAATGCCCTTTAAGGGGAAAAAAGGCAAAAACTGTTTATTGGTATCTGGCAATCCCTGTAAAAATCTGCTGTCAGGCAAAATGAAATATAAAATACAATACTTTAATGAACTCTTTTAGGTTTATATTTTATCACTATTGCACTGCAAAAACTTTAACAGAAGATTTAATTATATATGTATAGGAATAAGATAGTATCTCTTTATATACTTTGAGAGACCTCTATTAGCAATCACTGGCTACATCAAATCCATCTCCAGAGCAGTTCAGAGACTACTACTGCCACTAACACTGAAAAATAAGTTCCTCGCACACTCCTTGCAAAAACATCACTTTCTGGAGCATTTCCAGAAACACTTTTAGAATCTTGAATTAGATACACCTGTGGACAGCACAAGGTGCTCCCAGATGGCACATTTTATCAACTTTCTGTCTGTGTGAACTGGAATTAAGCATAGCAGTTTAAGGATTGCTATGTACATATCCACTGTATTCTATGCCTTAGGACTTCCCCTAAGCTAATGAGACAAGCAGTGGTTATTTGGTCTCAAAGGTGCCATTGTGGTCCATGTGTGGTTATTGTTAAAGAGGAAAAGACAAAGTCATGATACTAACCTTGGCACAAAATAGAACCCCCCTAAGTGACATACAACCATTACAGGAATTACATTATTGGCATAACTTTTTAATCTACAAAGATCTTCAAACGAACACTGGCAAAGGATATCAGCAGCAAGAGGTTATACATATAATAGTGTCCCCCAAGATATGGCAAGTGTAGTTTTATAACATGTGCCTTATGCTAAAAATTACAGAACAGGTACTACACCTATAAAGTAAGGACTAACGGAGAAAGATAAATTAAGTTCAGGGAAGATTGCCCCAGAGAAAACCTGCCCAAGAATCTAAATATTGAAACCCTGTAATATGCTCCTGCTTTTTCACCAAATTGTCATAAATTCATATTCTTGGATAAGCTCTGTTTAACTAGTCCAAGCCTTCAACTTCAGTGACTCTATTAAAGGCATACCTTACTTCCATCAGTATCTGTAGCCAAAGTCTTATTTATTTCATCAGGGTATGATCAGTCCATGAGGGAGGTAAAATTTATTTCCATACTAGGCATCTAGGTTAAAAATAAGCTTGCTATTGTTGTCAGTGGGGTTGGAGAGAAAACAGGTAATCATATTTGTGGCTTGTCAGCTTTCAGAGTAAATAGCATGCTTTTTAAAATCTATCACTATTTCTTTTGAAAATATACAACATTTGTTTTTGCTCTGGGAGCTGAGTTGCAGACCTATTGTTCTGGATTTTGCAAAACATTACATAACTAAAGTGGCAAAAGCAAAGTAAATTTATGGAGGGCCCCAGTTTTTAATTAGTTCCTCCCCCCATATTTGCTACTAATCATAAATCCCTTTTTAATGAAGTTTTAAAATATAAGCAAATCTTGCATGGCATTTTTAGCACCTGTTCATTTTGGATCAAAAGCCTTACTGTACTGGATTCTGAAAATCATGCAAACTAAAAAAATGCCATATTAAAACTGTAATTTTTATCCTAAACCAGTGGTTGGACTATAATTTTGCTACAATAAATTATAGTAAGAAATAACAATATAGATGGTGACATAACACTACATTTCAACATGTTTTATAGCACCCAAATATTGTTATAGTTATTATACTGCAGTTTGAAGAAATATTACTATATTCAAGACAGATATATTATAGTTTTAAACTTTGGTCTGTTTGGTCCAGGAAACACAGGATTAACACTGGTAACTCCTATTTAATGTTAATGAGAATTAATGTGCAGTTGCCCAGTTTATTACTAATGAGTTTTATCTCTACAGTTGTCTTCTACGTTAGCACTCCTACAGTTTTTATTCAAGGTCAGATTGTGGCTTTAGATACAGCTCACTGTAAGGGAAAGTATAAAGTTATATCGCCCCAGAAGGGCATTTCAGTGACTAATAATTGCTCCCTTTCTACTCCATTGCTTTTGGGAACTAGTCTGCTGTTGGCCTGTACCAGGAGTAAATTACTACCCTGAGGTAGACAGATGGATGGAGCTAGGTAAAGAAATGCTCTGCTAACTTCCGTATCCTTCTGTGCAATTGAGAAGGGAAATACTAGATATACAGATTATGTTTCCACTCCCATCTATGCCTGTACCAGAGCTGCTAGTATTCTACATACAGAGAAGTTCTCAATTCTTCTACTGGAGGAAGCCTTATTTCCCCTGTATTGCCAAATAGGTACAGGCTGTGGTCTAGCCTGTAACCGAGTTATTGCTACTACTGTATTTTATCTCATATAACACATCCCCAAATTCAGTACGCATCCAATTTTGAGTCAGCCCCAAGAAGAAAAAAAGATCTTACCTTAGAGTAGGCTTACCATGTCTGGGTTCTTTTCCAGACATATCCTTTTTTTGGGTCCTCCCATCTCCTTCCAGCTGTTTTTATTTATTTTTTTTTACTATCAACAAATGTCCAGGATTTAGGATTTTGCTCTGCTCATCATTGAAGTTTTCCTCAGCACTGGGCTGGAGCAGAGTTGGGGAGGTGGCTGCTCCTCTAGTGGGGGAAAGGCAGAAGGGAGCTGCATGGCTGGGCCACGTGGATGTCTGTGCTGACAGGGGTGGGGCAGCCAGGAGATGTTTGCACAACTGAGCGAGGGGCAGGGGGCTGCAGATTGGGAGTGAAAGCACTGGCAGGGCTGGGGGGGGAGGGGAGAAGGGACTGTGAGTCACAAGTGAGGGTCACCAGCAGGGCTGGGGATAAGGAGCTACAGGTCAGGAGTGAAGGGTACTGGGAAGGCTGGAGGGTGGGGGGTGAAGTTTGGGAGTTAGGGGCACCAGGGATGGCAGGGAACTGTGTGTTGGGAACAGACAGTCCCAGGAGATGCCAGATCAGGAGTGAGGGGCATCAGCATAGCCTGAGATGGGGCCAGGTACTGTGGGCCAGGTGTTAGGGGCAGCAGTAGGGCTGGGGGAGCTCTGGCTTGAGAGTGAGGAGCAGGGGCAGGGCACAGGCATATCACTGTTCCCTTCCCCCCACCCTCTCCACAATCATATTACCCTCCCCATCCCTGCCAAGTGTCTTCTTTATTCAAACTGAAAATATGGTAACCCTACCTTAGAATATCTGAGGTCTGGGATCACTGGGACTAAGTGGCTACCATGCACAGGAGCTTGCAGGCTAGGGGCCATGCTCTGGGGTTGGGGAGTGTGTGCAGGCCCTGCTATTGTGCAGGCACAGAGCCTGAAACCTCATGGCTATGTCTGACTTAGCCATACCAGTGCTGGTTCCAGAACCACATACCAGGCATGACCTGGCACACAGCCCCAGAGCCTGTATGTGGCCCCAGACTCAGCACACTAGATCCAACCAAGCATGTAGCTCTGGAGCCAGTTCACAGGATCTGACTTAGGGCACTGGGTCTGGGGCCATATGCCAGGTCAGACCTGGCTTCCAGGTCTAGCCATAGGTCAACGCTGCATACCAACCCAGCATGAGGTCAGGGAAGCAGCCTCCCCATGGGTCCTGAAATTTGGTGATGGAAGGAATGAGTTGTGGAAATGTTAATTGCCACAGCTTCCAGAGCCATGGCAATTAATGTTGCACTACTCCACCTCCCCTTTCACTCTTGCCAAATTTCTGGACCAATGGAGAGGTCATTCCCTCACATTATATTTCCAGTTTTCCTCAGCTGGTTTTGAGGAAAAAGTATGGGTATATGCATGACGATATGGCAGTTATCCTATTTAAAGAGTTTTTACCTCATAGTTCTGTGGTTAGGGGTAGATAAAATATTTCAAATAAAACAATAAAGGCCACAAACAATCACTTTTAGGAACAAATTCATATCAGACCTTTTCTGAGGTTCTCAGCTTCTCAGTAAATGCCTCCTGTAGACATGCCTACAGTCTAGCTTTTAAGTCAGGCTAAAAACAAGCGTCACATTTGAAGTGGTTCTAACTGATCCGAGTCAACACCTGGGACTAAAGAAGAGCTGTTCATCTCTTTACATGTGTACCTTGTTCATAGAATGAATGACAATTACGTCTAATTAGATATAATTGTCCCTAGGAAAAGTATTTATCTTGGATACTTCACAGATACTTAAAGTTGGACAATAGGCTTGTACATGGGTAGTGTCCCAAATTAAAAGGCTTTTTTCTGGGAGAAATCCTATGTCTGTTTTTACCCTCATGTCATCTGTTAAAGGCTTATGTAAGTATTCAGACTTTCAGTTGCCCAATATCTGTGTTAAAAATAATAGACCATGGTCTGCTTTTAGTTCTACCGGTACATCATTGTCTTGATGTAATGGTGGCACTGAAAGAAGTTGTCTTCATGTGGCTTTCCCATGTGTTTGTCAAGGGCAAGCACTGCATTTCACTTAATATGATATTTTCACTATATTAGGAGACTGTTTGGATTCACCATTTAACAAAACACAAAAATCAGGAGCATTAATTTCTATTTGGACAAATTCTGCCAGCCTTGGTTGGCCTGAATACAAGGTGTGTGCAAAATGGGCTGTATTCAATTCGGATTTGGCCCAAATCAGGGACAGTGATTCAATTCGTTGATTTGGATTCACTGTCCACAATTCGATTCGGCTGAATTCAAGTTGACAATTCGATGCTGATTCAGCCATAGACACAGCTTTAAATGTCTTTTGTACATACCACAAGATATCAGACACAGCTCATGAAAGCTGCGATGCTGGGGCCGATGGAGCATCTCACAGGAACACGGGGGGCGGGGGGAGGTGCTCAGCAGCAAACCCAGAAGTGAACTGAAAGTACTTCTAGTCCACTTCCAGGTCTGCCAGGAAGTGCACAGGGCACCCCCCCCACACACACACACCCATGCCTCAGCGATCAGCTGTGAGAGCACGCCAGGTCCCACCCCAGACACAGGAAGTACCAGTTGCTGAGCCAGAGGGCCACGGGGGAGGCTCCCGCATGCTCTCTAGCAGACCCAGAAGTGCTTCTGGTCCACTTCCAGGTCTGCTGCTGAGGGCGCTGGGGACCCCCCTGTGCTCCTGTGGGACACTCCATCCACCCCACCATCTCAGCATTCACAAGCCACTTGGTACCTTGAGGTATGTAGAAAAAACATTTTAAGGTGTGCCTTAAAATCTTTCCAAACCTTTCTGAATTGATTTGGAAGGTTCCGATTTGATTCAGAGAGATTAAAGATTCTCCTGATTTGATTCAGATTCAGAGATTCAGCCACCAAATTGGGTCAAATCTCTGCTGAATGGAATCAGGAACTGAAGCTTTGCATAGCCCCACTGAATACCTCCTTACTATTCTACCAAATTCTCTGATTCCAGGGGGGTTTCTGAAAAAATGGCAGCTTCTGTAACTGGTCCCACATACACTTACCTTCCTTGCTATAAAATCAAAATGTAGGTTCTGTACTGACATCTATAACAATTTGTGGCCATCTCATAACATTTTTTCTCATCATCTGTATTTAAATTAAATTCACTAGAAGATTCATGAATACATATAATAGAGTTCATTCCTCCTCTTGCACTGTGGTCAAAATCTATCAGTACAGGTAGTTGGTTAAAAGGTTGAGAAGAAGTTGGACTGTGTTTCATCATGATTAGTAAATGTTCCAGTATTTCATTGTGACTTCTCTCATTTTTTCAATTTGGAACCAGCTTTGAATATTGGTATAATTTTGAGGCATGTTCTAAAGCACAGGTAATTGATCATGTGGGGGGGATATATTAATGAAATTAATTGACAAAAGCCAGTCTAGCTGTCAAAGAGAAACCTTGAAAAGAAACGGCAGGCTCTTGAAGGTCAAGGCTCAGTGTGCTGTAATCCCTACCATCTGTGTTCAGGCTGGTGTGATTCTCAGACTGTCATATGCACTCTCTTGTTTGAAAATAATAGACAGGAAAAAGCTTACCCAACAGGGAGCCTAAATGTAGTTAGCTTTATAGAAAATGAAAAGACACACTGTATAAACTTAAGATGACCCTTAATTTTCCTTCCCCTTGACCTACACTTGTCCACTTTCAGTTTCAGAAGTGTAGTGGTACTAGGATTGAAAATAATTTAGTGACAAATAAAATGTAATGGTATAACAGCAAGCTGGAATACAAGACAACCATGCAGTCAGCTAACCATAGTATTACCCTACACCTGGACTGAATGGAACAAGAAATTCTAAGCTTTCTTTCTTTAACTTGTGAAATCAAAATGACTCAGGTGGGGCTATCCTGGTGCCTATGTCCCAATTTAGGTTTCTGGGTCACAAATGGGTGCCTGAGTCCAAAATGGTAGTTCTCAAAACATCTGCTTAGCTGTATTAATCCTGGAGATACAAAAGTTTCTAACAGTGGGTACATTGAGTTCCCATTCTGGGCACACAGAGTGGCTTAGGCTCACTGGATTTTACAAATTAATATTCCTCCATCCATCTAATCTAAGAAGTTTGATCTTGTAGATATTTTCAGTTCATGGACCATCTGGAACATAGCCTGAGGGGGAAATACCGCTTTAACCCAAGAGTTCAGTAATCAGTGCACTTATACAGGGCAAGGGATACTCAAATTCAATTTCCTCTGCTACCTGTGAGGATTTGAGGCTACATTTCCCATCTTTCAGTGGAGCAACTTAAAATACCAAGCTATAATGACAGACAAAAAACCTCTCTTCCTCTTCCATTAAAGCTGCTCCACATTGCACTGATTCTGAATAACTGGGCCAAAGAGCGAGAAAGACCAAGCAGTAATAGCTTACTACAGGGGTTGGCAGCTTGCACAGACTTTGGAGCTGACCTGTGAAGCCATGGCTTTCACAGTATGGCTTTGGGGGGGCTCTGCCTGTATGATACTGCAGTTGGACGTCCAGGGCTTCAGCAGAATATGAGTTCTTCTCCACTACAGTTATGTGACATGGAAAGGAGACTGTGGTTGAAGGAAGGCTCTGGTGGAGTGGGGGGGCTCTCCCTAAACCACTCCACACCCAGTTGCAATGTAGAAAGTCATGTGCTAGTGCCAACTCTTCTCAGACCCATACTGGGTCATTGCAACCCCCTGCTGAAGAATGTTGCTGACACCTGGCTTAGTAGAAATAGTGCTTACTAAAGGGGAAACCTAGTTTGCAGTTCTTATTTAACCACAGATTTCACTATTTTCTATTAAGTATTCAATGGAGCAAGAGGTGCAACCTCTTTTCTCTAGGCGAGTGTCACAAAGTCAGTTTTTAAAATAATTCCCTCTCTTTCTCTGCTCACATCTGCCGGGGTCTAAATGCCAAACTCCGAGAGATGAGCTTGGGGTACGAACCTCAAACAGAGGGAAGTGCCAGCTAATAGACTAGGATAAGGCACATTTATCCTAGTGAAGAATGGCATTTAAAATAGCCCCTTGTTCTCAGTGTTTCCTATTCGTAGCTTGGGCAGCTGTTCACTCACCTTTCTGACTATTGTATTTCATTCTCAGGTGGTTAACATTCCCCATGCATCTAATAGCTGGTTTAGGCACCTAACTTGGATGTTAATTCCATAAAGTAGAGTTAGTTACCTAAACATCAAGTGCTGCAACACAAAGGCTAAGTCCATTTATGGATCAAGCCTTTAAGCTTTTTATTTAATCACAAGATTCCAGAATCTGAAAGGTTTATTAAATTGTATAATACCATAGGTATTCAAAAACAGTAAAATGTCATTCTCTTGAAGCTTTCTTGTTTTAGACAGTTTGATGGTTTTCACAAAAAATACAGATCCATTACAATTAATAAAGCAGTATTAATAGAGCAGTATTAGTAGAACTCTTCACTTCAGCATTTTAGGGCTATAAAAATACAGTGCACAATCAAACAGAACCCCAAGAAATGATGATGTATGTCCATTATTTGATATGCTATATATAAGAAACTCATTATTTTTAACATTATAGGTGATACAAACTAAGATACCAATTTCCAAATAAGGAAAATATTTAATAATTACATGCATGTGTGTATAAGCATGTGTGCATGCATATACACACATCCTACACTTATATCCTAGACTTAAACAATCATTAAAGGGAGAAAGGGAACTACAGGCCAATCAGTTTGATTTCAGTCCTTTGTAAGTTATTGGAAAAAAATCGTTAATGAAACCATTAACAACAGGCTAATGGAATGCAACATTCTGAAAGATAGCCAACATAGAATCATAGAATCACAGAAGTAGGGTCGGAAGGGACCTTGTAGATCTTCAAGTCTGACGCCCTGCCTGGGCAGGAGGGAAATTGGACTTGAGTAACCCCAGCCAACAAGCCGCTTCTTAAAGACCCCCAAGGTAGGAGCCAGCACGACTTCCCTTGCAAGTTGGTTCCAGATCCTAGCCACCCTGACAGTGAAGTAGTTCCTACAGATGTCTAATCTAAACCTACTCTCCAACAACTTGTGGCCATTATTCCTTGTTATCCTAGGGGACACTAGGGGAAACAAGGTCTCCCCCAAACCCTCTGGTCCCCCCTAGTGAGTTTATAGATGGTCATGAGGTCCCCCCTCAGCCTTCTCTTGTGAAGGCTGAACAGGGTCAGGTCCCATAGCCTCTCATTGTAGGGTCTGCCCTGCTGTCCCCAGATCATGTGGGTGGCCCTCCTATGGACCTTCTCAATGTTGTCCACATCCCTTTTGAAGTGGGGTGCCCAGAACTGAACACAGTACTCCAGCTGTGGCCTGACCAGTGTCGCATAGAAGGGGAGGATCACCTCCTTGGCCCTACTTGAGATGCACCTGTGGATACACAATAGGGTCCAGTTAGCCCTGTCGACCATGACCTTACATTGTCAGCCCATGTTCATCTTGGAGTCAATGATGACTCCAAGATCCCTTTCTGCCTCTGTGCTCTCAAGAAGGGAGTTTCTCATCTTATAAGTGTGCTGCTGGTTACTACTGCCTAAGTGCAGCACCCTGCACTTGTCCATATTGAAATGCATCCTGTTTTTGTTAGCCCACCCTTGCAACTTGTCCAGGTCTTTCTGCAGTCTTTCCCTCCCTACTAGCGTGCCCACTTCTCCCCATATTTTGGTATCATCAGCAAATTTGAACAGGTTACTTTTCACTCCGTTGTCCAAATCACTGATAAAGAAATTGAACAGTGTGAGCCCAAAGACCAAGCCCTGGGGGACTCTGCTGCCCACTTCCCCCCAGGTCGAATACGACCCGTCTATCACCACCCTCTGAGTATGACCCTTCAGCCAATTAGCAATCCATCGGACTGTGTAGGCATGAATGCCACAGTCACCTAGTTTTTTAATGAGGATGGGGTGGGAGACAGTGTGAAGGCCTTGCTGAACATGACTTCATTGTCGGTAGGTCTTGCCTGATGAACTTCATGTCCTTCTATAACCAGGTGATGCATGACCTGAACAAAGAAGAAGAGTTTGATATAATTTATTTGGACTTCAAAAAAGACTTTGACTTGGTCTCCTATGAAGTCCTCATGGTTAAACTGGGGAACTGCAGCCTCGACAACCTTATGGTCCAATGGCTCAGAAACTGGCTTCATGGTTGGACCCAGGGAGTGATAGTCAATGAAACTGAGTCAACATGATGCATGGTGACTAGTGGCATCCCCTCCAGGGCTCCATACTTGGACCAGTACTCTTTAATATATTTATAAATGATCTGGATTCAGGTATCAGAAGTGGACTGGCTCAGTTGCTGATGACACCAAATTATGGGGACATATGGTCACACAAGAAGATAGGCTGGTGATTCAGGCCAACATGGACAGGCTCACAAGGTGGGCAGATCAAAACCTGATGGTATTCAACATGGAGAATGCAAGGTGTTCCACCTAAGGAAAAAAAATATGCATCATATTTACAGGCTCAGCAGAGCTACACTCACTGGCACCATGACCAAAAGAGACCTGAGAGTCATGACTGACCACAAGATTAACATGAGCCACCAATACGATGCCACAGCCACCAAAGCAAACAAAACCCTGGCTGGCATCTACGATGCATCCCAAGCAAGAACCAGGAAGTCATCACCCTGCTTTACTCAGCCTTGGTGAGGCTGCAGCTGGAGTACTACATCCAGTTTTGGGCTCCACACCTTAGAAAGGATGTGGAGAAGCTTGAGAAAATCCAGAGGAGAGCCACACACATGATTAGAGGACAGGAGAACAGGCTTTATGAGGAGAAGCTGAGAGGCATGAGACTTTTCAGTCTGGAGAAGTGAAGGCTCAGGGGAATTGGTGGCAGCCTACAAACATATAAGGAGTGTGCATCAGGAACTGGGAGAACATCTGTTCATTAGGGCACCCCAAGGGAAGACAAGGTCTAATGGACACAAACTCTGGGAAGACCATTTTAGGCTGGACATAAGAAGAAACTTCTTTACCATCTGAGTCCCCAGAGCCTGGAATAGATTCCCCCCAGAGGTGGTGCAAGCACCTGCTTTGGACACTTTCAAAACACACTTGGATACCTATCTTGCTGGGATCATTTGATCCCAGCTGACTTCCTGCCCCTTGGGCAGGGGCCTGGACCTGATGATCTTGTGAGGTTCCTTCCAACCCTAACGTCTGTGAAATCTATTAAATCTATTAATGGTTATGCTGCATCCACACATGATACCAAAGTGCAAGGAACAAAATGTCCACTATAAATGCTGAATGACAGAAAAACAACCCCCACAAAAACTGACCAAAAAAATAACAGCCTCCTACAGATGCATAATTAAAAATGGGTCTCCACCTCTTTGAAATAAATATGTCTTATGTGCCCTCATTAGGGTGACCTACCACCTAATCTGTATGCTTCACCATGTCCCCCCTGAATAATGTCATCATCCCAGCTCTGAAATATGCTTCCTTTTTCATATAGCTCCTTATTTATGTAGGTATATGAACATGCAAATAGGCACACTTACAAATATATACCAGGAATGGCAAAAACTAAGACAACCTGTTTGGACCAGATTATCTGACTAAAAGTTAGATATGGGTCCAAATCAGGACCTGAGATATACACAACTTTAGAATACTATGAAACTATGAAACTGGTGTAGAACTGGATTTCTAGTTCATCTTTACCAATGACATATTTCATGGTGTATAAGTTGATATGATATGTAAGTCGACTGCATTTTTCCGATCCAAAAAGTTAGGAATTTTGTAGATCCAGTGTACAAATCAACCTAACTTTTGGGATCAGAAATATGGGGTCAACTTACACCAGCTCCTACATGCCCTTACTGCATCAGTGAGTGGGTACATGCTGCACTGCTGCTCAGAGGAGATGGAGCTGGGCTCAGCATTCAGTTAGCATAGCACTATCCCCTGCAAGTGGCACTGCCTGGGCCATAGCAACTGAGCACTGAGCCCAGTGTCACTCGCAAGGGATGGGACTGCGTTAGTTAAGCAGCAAGTCAAGCCCTGTCTGCTGTGAGTGGTGTTGCCAAGCACTAAGCCCAGCCCAGTCCCCCGCAAGTGGTGCTGGGCTTGGCACTTGGCTGGCACACCCTAGCTTGGTGCTTGGCAGCGCAATTCATGAGAGGGACATGGAGTGGGTATGTGTCCCCCCAGATATGTGCACCCACAATGGACATGGGGATGCAGCCTGGCCTGACAGGCATGGGCAGGAGCTGCCTTCATAGCCCAGTGTGTGGGACACAGTGCAGAAGGGCAGAGCAGGGCAAGTGAGATTTGTTGCTGCCACCGGCACTGTCAAGACCCCCATGCCAGCTGCATTGCCAGCACTATGAGGTATAATAGACAGGGAGAAGCTGTACTGACCTCACCTCCTCCCACTACCATCTGTTCACACACGGGGCCATGGCTGTACCCTGCCACCATGGCCCAGCTGTGTCTCTCAGGCCGCGGCTGTACCCTAGAGGTAATGAGAGGTGGCAGGCAGCATGGGCGGCCTAAGGAGAGTGAAAGCAGTGGTGGCTGGCCCATGGTGGTGTGGTACAGCAGTGGCCTGGTACACAAGTAGCTGGAGGTGGGAAGAGGTGAGGGCAGTGCAACACCCTCCCCTCCTCCCCATTACTCCTCATGATGCTGATGGCATAGCTGGCACAGGGGTCCCGGTGGCAGCAGCAACAGCCTTAGTGCCCTGCTGTGCTTCACCCTCCCATGCTGGGTCCTACCCATTGGGTCACAGAGGCACCTCCTGTCTGTGCCAGTCTGGCCAGGCTACAGCCCCATGTCTGATGTGGATGCACAAATCTGGGGGCTGCCCCCACCAATCCTACATACATCCTGGCCTGCCTCACACACCCACCCCCTCTCCCACACACAGGGAGGCTGGTTTTTAGGGGCAGCAGGTAGGGAGGGCTGGGGGGAAGAGTGGAGTTGTGCATTGGAACTGAGAGGTAGTGGCAGGGCCTGGAGGCTGCAAGTCAGGAGTGAGGGGCTCCAGCAATTTGCATTGTGCAAATTGCACAATGATGAATGTCACTTGGGAGTAATAGAGAGTCACATGTTGATATTGTTGTTAATATCTTCCTATTTAAGTTGATTTCTGTCCTTAAAATTCAGACTGTTGAGCTGCTTTAATTTGTTGTGCAATAAGTATTTTAGGGCCAAAATACTTATGTGTTTTCTACTTGAACTATTTACTGGGTTGGGACAATCAGTGTTTAGAAATGGGTCCTGGTACAAGAAGATTGAGAACCACTGAACTACAGGATCTATTGAAGTTGTCTATATTACAGAAACCACTTGAACCAGAAATGACAGGGCCAACTATATACTATTTATCTGTGTTAAGAGGCACACTCTGGACTCAGAAGTTCACCAGTAAAGCTATTCTAGGCTCATCCTCAGCACCTGTACTCAAGTCCTTAGTTTGGACCAGGCCTGAGAATAGCCATTAGGGACAAGCCTAGAGGAATATTACTGGTCTTAGTTTGGAAAGTGTCAGACTCACATGGACAAGACTTCCTTAGTCCTGCCTTCACTAGGTCCAGCTTCTACAGCACTAGTGACAATTCCATGAAGACTCGTCCACCTCTATTTTCTTATGATTCTATGATTATTTGTTTTTTATCAACCTAACTGAATAATTCAAAATAATAAAGAGAATGGAAAAGAAAAGGGATTTACAAGGGAAAGTGTGTATATGGAGAGAGCAAGGGATGTTGGATTGGGAAGGAAGCTACTGAGATAATGAAGATTTTAGTTTGTAATAAATGGTTTTGTCCTTTCAATAGAAAATATGACATCCACAGGGAAATAGTATCCTCGGTTTACAATTCTGAACATTGTATATCAACAAACCATTTTTTAGTCTACAGGGAAATATTTTTCCATAATAACTGTCTACTCCAGTCAACATACAGTAGGTGCATTATTTTTGTATTATAGAATTATTGATGTGTTGCTAATGCTATTCCTTTTCTAATTAACTTTGAAGGATAGATATCCTTTTGCAAAATGAGCCGTAATCCCCAGAGCCAAAAATCACACAACACAATGCATGTGTGTGGGTGGGAGGTATTCTGAAGTACCACTCCCATATTTCAATTTGTCACTATTGTTTTGTATTGCCAGCCCACTGCTTTTTTAAATTGCTGGAGAGCAGGCAGGGTCCATGACACAAGAGACAAGGCACTTTCTAAAAAGGGATACACATTCCTATATACTAGCTGACAGGCTAGCAGTAGGTATCTTTCATTCAGTACATTTCTATACATTGCAGTAAAATGCCTGGGGAGCCCTAGTAATGAATACATCTGTTTTTACCCTACTCTGCAAAAGCCGCTTTGAGGATATGATTACTATGCTACAGAAGGGATGCAGGCTAAAAAGGAAAAAAAGCAAAATTTGCTAGGAATCATAATGTCCTATTCAAGTATAAAGATGATGAAGAAAGATAAAATACGCAATTTATGCTCTGCTATTTGAGTTCAAAAAGACTATGCCACTCCAACTCCAAACAAGGTGCAGTAAAAAATGTCCACAGACATAAAATATGCAAGCTTTACTTCTCTGAGAGGAGTTATACTTCATTAAAAGGGAAAGTATGCGTCAACAAAGATTTTGTGAAATTCTTCCACTTTTTGTTTTAAGCAAAAGGACATGAAAAATAAGTAGACTAAAAATGATGTATCTGACACATTGCCAAAGCATTTTCATTATGAAAAAAAAGGAATGAGGAACTTGATCTAAAATGGCTCTTAAAACGTTTGTTAGCTAGAAATAAGCCAACAGATGAGCTTAGCTTCCAGAATCAAATCTGAATGGAAATTTACCCAAGCATTCAGCATTCAGGGCCTTGCTGAATTGTCCAGGTCAGGAAAGTAAACGATTTAAGATACTCTTTACCTTCTTGAACATACTGCCCACAACATTAATGTATGGGGAAAGCAGTTGCCATGGGGGATTGATACTCTTCCTTCTGCACCATTAGGTCAGGGAGTGACCCAAGCCTTGATTCTGCCCCATAAGGGCTGGCCAGAAAAATTAAAATAAGGAAATAAACTGCTTAAGCAAGGAGAAGCAAAGGCTTACTTGTGATTCCAAGTCAGAACTCAGTCCCTGCCTTGCTCATATGGGCAACACATTTATGCATTTCCCCTTATTCTGGGATTGAGAGTAGGACTCCAGGAGTGTGGCATATGGACAAAAGATGTTGTTAACCCTCAAAGCCACCACATGGAAGTGGACATTGCAGGGAGCAACAAGGGGGCCCTTGCAACACAGAAGGACCCAAGCTCTCTAGCAGCTTCCAATGGCTCAGCAAACACAAGGAGCAGCTCAAAGGACTCTCCAGTGAAGCCCCCTCTTCAACCCATTGCTGAACAGCAGGTATGAGGCTGCAAGCCCTTGGAACTGCCTTCTGCGGGCATCCCAAGTCTCAGACTGCCTAGGCACGGGTGAAACCACCCCAAGAGGGTGCAATTTATGAACTATGGCTTGTAGTAGGTAATGTTTTATACTGTATTTCTTGTTTTTCTTTGTTTTCTTTGCCCTTGTCTTTTTGTAATAAATTTATCCTCTGTGTTTACACTGCTTGCAAGGAGAGGGCTTGTTTATACAGGACACCCTACTAATTTATTTAGTGTTTCCTAGGTGATCTGAGTGGGGGCTCAAGCCAAGATAAAATATATTTAGGCCCCAAATTTGAAACCAGCCCTTGTAGCTGCTGACCAATTCCTGGCTAAAAGGTTACTTGAGTATTAGTTCAGTTCTTCAGAATCAATTTTAAGATAGCTGTATCTAATAGACATAGTGATATAACACTTCCTTTGCCAATTACTAAGAATTTCACCTGGACAGTCTTTCTGAGCTCAACTCAACAATAAATCTGAGCCCATGAACAAAATATGCAGAGAAACAGTAAAAATGTCTGCCACTGGGACATTATGTAGCCCATCAGCTGAGCTGGATGAGTTGTTGCATTTTATATATCTATGGATCTGAGTGAAACCCTTAGGGTAAAAGTGAACAAAGAATAGACTGTATTTTTCCTAAAGCATCTGGGTAGACTTTTTTGCCAGCAACCATGGTGTTTATGGGCATGTTTTACTGGAAACCTGCTGCTTCTCACAATGTTTCCTGAGTGACTGTCTCAGTAAAACTGCATCTGGAAATGACAAGCACACAGCTGTAAATCTGAAAAGCAGTGTGCAGCCCTAATAACTAGCAGCCACAGCATGGCTGTCCTGCAGGATGTTGAAGAGATTTACTAAGAAAACTATAGCAATGAATACATTTCTAAGCAGTTCATGATCATGTTACACATCTTTACCTTAAAAGGTTTCTTGTGGCCCTGTAAATGGATATCACTGCTATTTCATTAGTAGATTAATGTTATGGAAGGATAAGCAAGAGAGAGATAAGAAAGGTAAAAGTTCTAACCACAAACAACCTTCAAGTGCAGACTTGATTTGAGATGCACAGTTTTGATTACCTGAAATTAGGAGGTGTAATAGGAGTTAATTTATAGCATTAGCTAATGCAGGTTCCCCAAGCAATATTAGCTAAGCACCACCTTGTACGCTTTACACAGTACTTCTGAAACCAGACCATAAGTCTATGTGTGGTGGGGGAGAGGTCTGCGAGGGAAAGATTGGAGAGAATGTGGCTGCAGGTAGAATGTCCTGCCTTCCTGCCTCAAGCTATACAGATATAGATCCTGATGGAGATCTACATTTCAAGCACCTCAAAGTTCAGAGGTTCCACCAGATGGAAAAAGATTGCAAGAGGAAGGGTGAGTGGTATAAAAAGTGACAAAATAGATAATCTGCAGCAAGCTGCAGGAGGAAGAGTACTCATGTATCTTTCAGCCCACCTGTTGTAGGATTGGTAGAAATAAACAATTGGATCTACAATTTTTGTTCTGGCTAATAGGTATCATGATGTATAATGCCTTTTGACACTTGAACAGCTTAACTAGAAATGCCATGAACAATTTTGGACACAAGTTACTGTAATGAACAATGACATCACTTTACCTGAGAGAACAAGGTCCCAGGGTGAACTCAGCCAGGCAGCAGTGTGGGACAGCATGGTTCCTTGGAGATCATGTGACACAAGCAGATGAATCCCTCTCTGGAGACAGAGAGGGAAAGGGAAAAGGGAAAAGGGAAATTGTGGAAAGGGGAAATGGTTCCCTGGAGAACATGTGATAAGGGCAAATGAAGCCTGCTCTGAAAGCAGCCTTCTTGGGGAAAGGGATAGTCATGATGAGAGAAGCCCGGAGGCTGAGGGAAAGTTTGGGCATGGCATCCTGTCCCCAGAGCTACCAGAGCTTGAGGAAAGTGCGGGCTGCACTGCAGGCTGGATGGTTGGGAAGCCCAGCTGCAGCACCTTTTGCTCCTTTCCCCTGGTAGCCCTGCCCAAGCTGCTCAGAGAAGTGCCCAGCCCTTCTGGAGACCCCCCAACAAGACCCCCCAACTCTTCTCCCAGCCCCTGTGTGGCAGGAGGTGTGTGTGGGGGGGGAACTTGAGAGAGATTGATCCAGATCACCATGAGCTCTGGGTGGGAGGCAGACCTAGGGGACATGAGCCCTCAGCATGATGGGCAGGGTCCCTGTGAGAAGAGTTAAGACCCAAAGGAGGGGGTGAACTTTGACTACCTGGCAAGCAGGTGGGTGTGGGTGTGGACAGGGGAGATTGCCAGTGTCCCAGCCCAGACCCTGCTCCTGGTTGTGTTGGGGACAAGGGTCTGGGCAGGGTAAGCTACCTTACAGGAATTTGGGTGAGGGAGAACCTGCAGCCCCTGGGCATGCCTTCTGAAATCCTCATAGCAAGAACCAGCCCACACTTCCTGTGGGTGGGGCACAGAAGCAGTTCCATCTTCTGGGGCATCTGGTCCAGGCTACCCATATACACTATCATCCTAGGCCATCATCATGTACAGTGTTATTGACTGAGGGTGTGAATAAATTTCTGACAGTTTATCAGTTGTGTATGAATTAGTTTCCTTTTCTTTAACCTTTTGTAAATAAAGTGTATATAGTTGTAAATTGTGTGGTATCTAATTGAAGGTCCAGGGACACTAGGTGCCTTCTTGTGAAGCAAACCTAGCTGTGGGCATCTCCAGGGATCTGGAGTTGGGTTGTGGCTTTGCTGGTAGCCCCACAGCCAGATTTACATTTCTCAATAAAGCAACAGAAGTTTTTCAGCCAAAAAAAATTTTTGTTTTGGTATCTACTGCAGATTTGGTCATACTAAGTCATGTCATGGAATTGTTCTTGTAAACGTAAATAAAAACAATTGGCAAAACATTCCATTTTGATACTTTCCAGGCATTTCAATCTTGCAACTAAGAACAAGTTTTTGTTACAAAGTTTCCTTCAGTTTTTGTGTTTGCCTGTTTGTAACTAAACTCTTTAAAAGGTTCAGTCAGAAACAACACTTTCTATTTAGGTCAAAATGAAACTTACATTTGTGGGAAAAGACCTAAACTGTTTCTCTTCAGGATATCAAAAGTGTTCACTTTAACTCCAAACTATTTTTATTGCAAGGAAACAAATAAATAGTTGTTCTCACAACTTTTCTAATATATATTATTATAGTGACGTGTCAGAGTAGTATGGGCTAGCCAGTAAATAGAGAAATCTGTCAAGATGCAGAATGGAGAGTGCACTTGGTCCTTGACCTTATTTCTAGTCTGACAGGATTTATGGGTGTCCTAATGATCTTCTCCATTCCTGTCCCTAAAGTAAGGATGAGAGATGCAGCAAGCATGGAATTTAGCAATTTGTACAATCCAAAACAAATCCAGACAAAATGCTTGGATTTTGAAGTTCTGCTTAGAGCAGAAAACTCAATGGCATAAGAAAAAACTCAGAAGCCATTCTCATTCTTTCTACATTCTTATCAAGTGTATCTCTTTCTGGTATCCCCCCCTCGCCCCCCCCATTTTGTAGTGATTTGTAGTTTTCCCTTCACCAGTTCCAGCCTTTAACAGAAGAAAGTAAGTTTGATTAAGTTGAAACCCTGAGTCCACAGGTTTAAGCATTACAAGTTAGAGAACTGTGGGGGGATTTAAAAAAAATCAAGTTTGGCATCATTAGAACTGGATATGTAAAGAGGTGAACTGAGACTGGAGGACTGGGATCCAGTCCTTGTAGTCACAGGGAACATGAAGGTAGCAGCAAGTCAAAAGCAGAATAGCAGGTGGTGGTGCAGCACACCGCTAATTGGCAGGTAGTCAGCTAGTCAGCCAGCCAGCCACAGGGAAGCTTTAGAAATGGGTGAATTACCTCATTTAGAAAGAAGATCAAGGAATCAGGAACAGTAGAAAGATGGGCAGCCCTCTCAGAGGAAAAAGTACTGGGGGAGAATGGATGCCTTACAATTTTTGTGGATCTGGGGCCCATTTAGCTTTAATCCACCACTGAGTGCAAACACAAAGGATTGATGTCACAGCCACTGATAGTAATAGCTGTAGATTGGATTGTGGCTGGGACCTGTAATTCCCTCATTACTTACTGGCACAGGCATCAACTCTGCATTGACTTTTCCAGTTAAGGCAGCCTGAAGTGCTACTGTGACATGCTGCTATAAAAAGGTTTGATTTTGCTATGATTCTTCTTCACCCCCACCCAAGAGATCCTTCTGGAAGAGGTAAGTGTGGCAGGGTGTCCTTCCAGGAGTGGCTCTGAAGCCCCCGGAGTACCTGCAGCCCTCACTTTCTGGGCAATCACCCGTTCACTCACCCCCTGTGCTGTGATGTCTTACTTTGGAATCAGGTAGTTTGCCCCAGGGCTTCTCAAATTGATTTCTCAAAATGGCTACCAGGTACCCACTGTCACTGCCTTATGGGCTAATCGCATGGCTCCATTCCTCCCTTGCACCATGCCCCATGCCTCACAGATGGCATTCTAATTGATGTTCTTTATCACCTAGCCCCTCCTCTGGGGTTTCTGGACCCACTCTAGTCCCACGCTCTCAGCCCCTCAATAGGGTTCTGAACCCTTGCTGGTCCCACACTCTCAGACCTTCAAACTGAGCTCTGGACCCTTTCCTGGGTCCCAAGAAACTTCCTTCTCCCCTTAGTTCTTTTTAAAACTTCCAGACTACTTTAGGTATTATCCTCCATGTTGCTCTTCTGGAGCTACAGCCATCCTGCTAAGGTGGTGCTCTCCCAGCAAGCTCCAAGAAGCTACTGCCAGATTCTTTCAGAGCCTGGGCTTATACTTAATCTAAGTTCAGCCCTCCTCCTGAGTCAGGTGACTGTATCAGGCTTAGTCTCTATCAGGCTCCCTGGGTCAGCTGATTCCCAATTACCCCAGGCCTGAACCTGCCAGTGGCTTCGCAGGCTGCCTGACCTATTAAAGTAGCAGGCACCACAAGAGTCCTGAGGCCTGCCACAGTAAGAGAGCTAAGGGAGAAGCAACCAAAACACCAGTGATCCTTTGCAGGCCCATCTGAAATGCAGTGCTGCAAATGGGCTGGCCACAATTACTGTGTATACTGGGGTGAATGGGACTTCATAGAATGAAGGTACTTGCAGTGGTAGAAGAAAACAAGATCTGGCCCTTCTGATTATTTTTCTCTCTTCTTTTACAAAGTTATCCTAGAGGCAGGTTACGTTAGTGAAGGGGTAGAATTAAAATAGCTGAGTATACAACTGCATTTCTGTTTCTCCGTAACTACTTTACACTGCTCTGGCCATCAGTTAAATGGAGATGATAATGCTTGTTCACTCAGGTGGTTTGAAAATTAAATTAGTTGCTATTAGATCAGCTCTTTGAAGATGTATTCAAAGTACTAAGTGCTAAATATTATTAGATGGATATTAGCTATTGGGCCCTGGAGAAATCTTGTAGCTTTGTACTGTTGCTTAAACCCTAGGAAGTCTTGCTACTTGCATGCTTGAATATGTATCTATACTTCTCCCACATTTTTTTGTGCATAGTACTTTGATTAGGAATATTAGCTTCCATATACAAAACCCAGAATTAAGCTCTAAAAGGCCAACCTGTGACCTACTCTGAATATGTTTTTCTGAGTTCTTCACCATTAACAGTAGAAGTTTCAAAAAGCCATCTTGGGCCTCTCTTCGGTCTACTAGAGCAGGGATGGGCAAAATGGTGAATCCAGTTGGCAGTCAGATTCCATTTCCCATCAGCCTCTGCCTGCATTGCTTCAGCTAGTTTCCATGGAGACCCCAGTAGCAGTGATACTCTGATAGCATAGAGCCAGGGTTTCCATGGGACCAGCCCCAGCAGCACTGGCAAAAGCATGTGACTGGGCAGAGAGCTACTCTGGGGTGTGCGGGAAGCAGATCACAGCTCTGCCCCAGCTCCAGACAATGCTGTCACCTGCACAAGATCTCAAGCCATAGAGCAGCTCCCTGCCACCTGTGCACTGCTGGGGCCAGCTTCCATAGAAACCTTGGCCCTCTGCCATCATGGTGCCACTACTCCTAGGGTCTCCATGGAAATCAGCTACAGAGATGTGGCAGAGTCTTCTGGGAAATGGACTCCACCATGGGCCCAATCCAGCCTGCAGGCCAGCCCCTGCACGAGTCTTCACATGTCAAGGGATGCATTTTAACAAAGTACTGCGTAAGAAGAGCATCCTCAAAAAGTATTCTACCAATGCACTCACACATTTTTACACTATGCACTTCCTTTGGGTTTTGAAAGAGTATAATTAAAATGTGCCTTTCAAATTTTATATTAATTCTTTCAAATGGGAATCTTCAAATTCTACTTAGCTTACATTGCTTTAAGTTTGGAGGATCTCCAAATCCAAGAACTTGCTCTAAACTGAAACTTGTAGGATAGAAAGCAAAATTTGGCCTGCAGCTTTTTTAATGTCCTCTACTAGCACATTCATAGAATCAAAGAAAGTTAGGGCTGGAAGGGACCACAGGAGGTCATCTAGTCCAACCCCCCTGCTCAAAATAAAATCATTCCCAATTAGATCATCCCAGCCAAAGCTTTGTCTAGCCAGGTTTTGTAAACCAACGAGGATAGAGCTTTCACCACCTCTCTAGTTAACATGCTCCAGTGTTCTACTACCCTCCTAGTGAGACAATTCTTTCTAATATCTAACCTAAACTTCCCTGCTGCAAATTGCAACCATTTCTCCTTGTTCTGTCATCTGCCACCACTAAGAATAGTCTGGCTCCATTCTCTTTCAAACCCCACTTCAGGTAGTTGAAGGCTATATTAAGTTCCCTCTTAGTCTTCTCTTTTCTAGACTAAATAAGCCAAGTTTCCTCAGTCTTTCCTTATAAGTCATGTCCTCTGGCTCCCTCATCATTTTCGTTGCCCTCTGCTGGACTCTTTCCAATTTGTCCACATTCTTTCTGTAGTGGGGCCCCAAAACTGAGCACAGTACTCCAGATGTGGCCTCACCAGTGCTGAATAAAGGGGAATAATCACGTCCCTTCACCTACTAGCAACACACTTACCAATGCATCCCAGTACATTGTTGGCCTTTTTGGTAACAGGGGTACACTGCTGGCTTATATTCAACAGATTGTCCACTGTAACCCCCAGGTCCTTTTCTGAAGAGCTGCTGTCCAGTCAGTCACCCCTGCAGCCTGTACTGGTGCATGGATTGTTCCATCCTAAGTGCAGGACTTTGCATTTGTCCTTGTTGAACCTCATGACATTTCTTTTGGCTCAATCCTCCAATTTGTCTAGGTCACTGAATCTTAGTCCTACCCTCCAGTGTATCTACTACTCCCCCTAGCTTGCTGTCATCTGAAAACATGCTGAGGGTACCCTCTGTGCCATCTTCCAGGTCATTGATGAAGACATTAAACAAAATCAGCCCGAGGACTGACCCCTGGAGGACTCCATTTGATACCAGCTGCCAGCCAGACATTGAGCTATTGATTACTACTCTCTGAACCACAGATGTGGTGCAATGGTGGTAGAGGCTCCCACAGATGCAGTACGGGAGCAGACAAGGATGCACAGGGGGACTGTGGCTTGCCCCAGTGTAACCCATAGAAGTGTGACCCCCACTGTTGCAGCCCACACTGCATTTGGCCCCCAGTCACTTAGAACTTGAACAGTCCTGCTTTATAGAATTAATGTATGCATATGGAGTTTACTATAATGTATCAAATGTTTAAAAAAATCTTTCTTAGTTGGCATTAATGACCATCCTTGTTGGCAAAGAATAGGTTCAGAACGACTATATGCCCCAGAGACTTATCACTCATCCAGTATATAGTGGTGCCACTCCACTGAAGTAACTGGAGCTGGGTTAATTTGAACAGCGTTAGATCTAGAATGGTTCTCATAATTTGGGGTTGAGGCATATTGATAGAGTTTAATTGAGAAGTTGCCAATGAGTGAGCTTTGTGGATAAAGAGGACTATTTCATTTTCCAGAGCTGTAAATCTGACTTCTCTCAGCAACCAGTACATTTCAATTAGAGCACATTTTCAGACTTCTTGCTTGATCTATGTAATTATTTTTCAAAACATATGTATAACAGTACAATCTTTTTGTAACACAATAGTTTCAATGATGATACTGCTATAGTCATTGGTAATCCCTCTCCCTCGCAGTTGAGGATAATTGTTTTCCATGATTGCTTTATCTGTGGGTCTGAAGATGGTTGATGAGGCCAATTCAGGATCAACAGACTCTGTTGCAACTCAGGCATGTGTTTCCATACAGGGCGGTGACTCCAGATTCTTGGTAGGTCCATGACACACTGCTTCTGTTGTTCATTGGTGACATGTAGGGGGTGCACACAGGTGCACGTGCACCCCCTGAGATTGGCGGTGCAGCCCCTGAAAGAAGTGCCAGTGATGCTGCCAGTGGCATCTGCAAGTGTTCACTGCTCACCACCCTCTGCCCTCACTGCTGACACCACCAGCAGCATCTGCGGGTGATCACTGACCATCAGTTGGTGCTTTCCACCCCGCTCCCCCACCACTGCAGCTATCTGCAAGAACTTCCAACTCGCCACTGCCACCACCTGCGGGCAGTCACCATGCCCCCCCCCCCCGGGGCATGTCATTCATGCTTCTGCTGTTACCACTTCTCCATCTCTTGTTGTTGTAAGGTTTGAAAATATTGTAATCCTTGCACCAAACCCTTCCTCCATTAGGGGCAGTTCTGGGTGATAATCTCTCACAAAGTGATGTTCATGTTTCATTTTTTCAAGTTGGCCTTGAGGACATCCTTGAACACGCTTTCTCTGCCCTCCTCTTAAGCATAAGCCATGGCTGACCTGGGAGAATAAAGCTTGCTTTGGGGGAGTCAGACATCTGTATGATGTGGCCAGCCCAGCAAAGTTGATGTCAGACATAGGTGACTGGTAGGGGGTGCACAGGGATGCATGTGCCCCCCCCATGGGGATGATGCCCCCCATGAGGGCTAACACTAATTCCGTTAGTAGGGCTGGTGCCCCCCCCTCGACAGGGCCACTGCTGTTGGTGGCTTCTGCAGGTGCCCCCCGAGACGCAGGAGGTACCAGTCACTCAAGATGTCAGACTATTATTGCCTCAATCCTCATGATGTTTGCTTAGGTGCTGCATGTGTCTTCCTGAATTCAAAGTATCTTCCTCAGGTAGCACTGATAGTACTTCTCCAGTGAGTTGCGGTGTCTCTTGTATGTTGTCCATGTCTCAGCTTAATACAAGTAAGGTGGGAATCATGACTGCTTGATAAATCATGACCTTGGTTTTGGACCTGATGTTGCACTCCTTGAACATTCATTTCCTCAGGAGTCTGAAGGCTGGACTTGTCCTTCTAAGGCAATGATGAATTTCTTCACTGATGTCAGCCTTCTGTGAGAGATGGCTTCCAAGGTTCAGGAAATACTGTGTTCTCCAGATTCTCTGAATTACTAGATCTGGATACTGCTTAGTAAGAGATTGTTGATAGAGGACCTTAGTTTTCTTAATATTAAGCATCAAAGTCCCATTTTCTTATATGACTCAGTAAAGATGTTGATGATTCCCTTAAGGTCTGCTTCTGAGTAAGCACACACTACAGCAACATCAGCATACTGGAGATCAGTGATTGAGGGTGGGATGGTATTGGTTTTGACTCATTTGAGATTAAACAGTTTACCATTAATTTGGTAGATTAGCTCCACTCTGACTGGAAGCTTGTTGGTAGTCACACATAGCATCACAGTAAGGAACATTAAGAAGAACGTTGGTGCAATGATGCAGCCTTGCTTAAGTCCTCAAAGGGATCTGTGATAGAACCATTACTGAGAATCACAGCTCACATACCTTCATGGAGAAGGCAAAAAATGGTTGCACATTTTGGTGGGCATCAGAAGGATCCTCCACAGCACTTCTCAGTTGACAGAGATGAAGTGTTTTGTGAGGTCAACAACAGCCATGTAGAGAGGTTTATGTTGTTCCTAGCATTTTTCCTGCAGCTGACAACCAATGAAGATCATATTAGTTGCGTCTCCTGATGCCATAGCACACTGAGATTCTGAGAGGAGCTCTTCAGCCAGTGGAAGGAGACAGTTCAGAAGGATTCTTCATAAAATCATAGAACTGGAAGCGACCTGTAAGACCATCAAGTCCGGTCCCCTGCCATGGGGAGGAAGTTATTGGACTCAGATAAGCTCAACCAGGTGCCTGTCCAGCCTCCTCTTGAACACCTCCAAGGATGATGACTGCATCACCTGTACTGGGAGTGTGTTCCAGATTCTGGAAACCCTTACAAAGAAGAAGTTCTTCCTTATATCTGGCCTGAATTTACTCTCAATAAGCTTATGTCCATTGGTCCTTGTCCTCCCTTGAGATGCCTTCCTAAAGAGCTGCTCACTTAGATCTTGGTGTTCACACCAATGTACTTGCTGACAGCTATCAAGTCACCTTTCAGCCTTCTCTTACTCAGACTGAACAGGCCCAATTTCCGGAGTCTTTCCTTATAGGGCCTATCCTCCATGCCCTTGCCCATGCAGGTGGCCTTGCTTTGTACCCTCTCACGTGTATCCATGCCGTTCTTGAAGTGTGATACCCATAACAGGGCATAGTATTCCAGTTGAGGGCTCACCGGTCCCTGATAGAGAGGGAGGAGCACTTCCGTGGATCTACTGGACACACAATGGCTGATGCACGTCAGAGTTCTATTTGCTTTCCAGGTGACCTCATTGCACTGGTGACTTATATTCATCTTCCAGTAGATTGCAACCCCCAGGTCTCGTTCAGATGCTTGGCCAGCCAATGGACCACCATCCCTCATGTAGTTGTGGTGAGGGTTCTTCCTATCCAGATGAAGAACTTTGTACTTATCTCTGTTAAACCTCATCTGATTCCATTTTGCCCATGAATCCAGTCTGTTAAGGTCATTCTGGATCCTGACCCTATCTTCTAGTATGCCAGCATCTCCCCACAGCTTGGTCTCATCTACAAAATTAATAATTGCACTTTCCACCCCCTCATGCAAGTTGCTAATGAAAGAACACGGGTCCAAGCACCGATCCCTGGAGGACACCACTGGCAATATTCTTGCAATTATCTTTCCTGTGATGGGCAGCAAGACAATTGCTCTGTAATTTTCATAGCTGAACTTCTCTTCTTTCTTATGTAGCAGCCTCTAAAAATGGACCCACCTGAATAGAAGGGGAAGAGCTGCCTGGCAGAGGGGCAGAGATTGTCCCAGAGGGGACACTGTAGGCTCTGA
>JAGPOW010001918.1:38473495-38493409 GCA_030014935.1 Caiman crocodilus | reverse complement strand
TGTGTAAATGAGTTCTTAAGGGTTTATTTGTCTAATATCCATGAGTTTATTTCTTGATTATTTATTATGATGTAAATAATTAAATCTTGTAAATAGTTCTAGAACTGTCTGCAAGGGCGCTTGATTGTACAGGGAGGCTCTCCGCTCGGAGCACTGCAGTAGCTCCCCAGGGGGACTGGGCAGGGCTACTGGCTACCAGGTACCCCAGTCAGGTGAGGGTGCATGTAGTGTCACGCCCGGGGTTACACTTAAAGATTGTCACAATCATGGTATCCCTAAGGTCATCTGAGATTTTCTCATCATTCCATATCTTTAAGGTGAGTGCAGGGACCTAAGATGTGAGCTCCACTTCCTCTCCCCCATCCCTTTTAAGGATTTCAGCAGGGATTCCATCAGCTCCAGATGCCTTCTTGTTTAGGGTGACCAAACTTCCAGTTCCAAAAAAGAGGACACCGGGGGCGGGGGGAGAGAAGGGGGAGTTCATGTCGCTCTCAGCTCCCTGGCCTAGCAAGTGCCCCTCACTCCTGACCTGCAGCCCCACCCCACCCCCATCCTGCAGGCCCCTCACTCCTGACCCTTAAACCCCTGGCCCTGCTAGTGCCCGTCACTCCTGAAGCATAGTCCCTCAACTCTCAGGCCATGCTGGTGCCCATCAGTCCCAACCCACAGCCTCCCATCCCTGCTGCTGACCCTTACACCTGACATGTAGACCCCTGTGTAGCAAAACCCCAGTTTTTCTTTTTTTTTTTATTGCATTCATTCACCTTCCCCAACCATTTCTGACTTTTTCTCTCCCTCTGTATTCCTTATAGATAAGTATAAGTAAGCTAAGATGTAGAATCAGCTTTAAACATTTTCATTTTGGTAGCAAGTTTTTAGTTTTGGATATCCTCTGTTTTATATTGTATTATTATTAGGTTTGTCTTGAACTTTACTATTGTATATTGTATTATTATCATTTTTGTATTGATTTTTATTTTTTCATATGGATACTGTATGGTTTAGGCCTGTGTCTGTAAGTGAACCAAAGTCATGACAAGTTTCCATTTTATATGTCAAGTCTCCAGCTTGTGTCCTCTGCCCAGGCATCCCCTGTGTTGCAACTGTATGAGTCACATACCCCTCCTATGTAAATTGGCTCCTGGATGAATGAGTGTGATTGGGAATAATTGAAATACAATGGTAGCAGGCCTCTACCGAATGGCCTGTAATGAATGGGCCATCATCTCGCATTGATTCACCCAGAAACAACAGACCTCACCCAGGAACAAGAAACAAGACCAGCACTTGAAAGACAAAAGACCGTGCAGAAGCAGCAACTCTCGCTATTACAGACACCCAAAACTGCACATTCCTGCATGGAGCACACATGCTCAGTATACCAGGGACTGACCCTTGCCTGGGCATGCCTCTTGTCACACAAGGTCTGCCCCTATAAAAAGGCTCAGTGTAGACAGACCCAGGGGGATGCCCTCTCCATCTGGACCAGAACCATGCCACACCACCTATCCACCAAGTGGTGACCCCCCCTCTGGACAACACCTACTAGACAAGGACCCCTTTCCAGCCTGGATAGGTAGATATTACCTGAACACCTCCTTCTACAATTTGGACTGTCTCTCTCTGTCTCTATCTCTCTCTCTCTTCCTGGACCTCAGTGGACTTCAGCCCCTGCATCAAGCCTCTCTAGCCCCTGCTGGCATGGGGTGTGTGTGTGTGTGTGTGTGTGTGGGTGCAAGGGAACCAATTTGACATTGTGTCACCATCTCCCCTGTTCAATAAAACCGCTGTCATTTGCAACCCTGAGTTGGGTCATGTTTTACTGAATCCCAATCCCTTCTTTATCTTAAATTCCAGCCTCATTCTCTCTCTCTCTCTATTCCAGCCCCCACCCCTCTCCACTGGTTCCCTGATCTCCTCTCAATTCCCACTGCCTTTTCCCCATAACTTTCTGCTGCCTTTCTCTGCTTCCCTGCTGCCCTGCCACCTGCTGCTTTTCCTGTGATTTTCTCCTGTCCATCTCTCTGTTTTCAGGCTTCCCCTGCACCTTCTGTAATCCTCCCCTCCCCACAAGTCCTGCAGCTTCCCAGCTTGTCTTAGCTGTCCTGCAGTTTTCTCCAGTACCTGGAGCCTTTCTCCAGCTTCCAGCACCTACTGCCTTTTTCCCTGCAACTTTCTTCTGCCTTTCTCTGCTTTCCTGCTGCTGTGCCGCCTGCTGCTTTTCCTGTGATTTTCTGCTGTCCATCTCTCTATTTTCAGGTTTCCCCTGCACCTTCTGTAATCCTCCACTCCCCCGCCCCCGCAGTTTCCCAGCTCCTTGTGGCTCTCCTGCAATTTTCTCCAGTAACTGGACCCTTTCTCCAATTTCCAGCACCTACTGCTGCTCCATGCAACTTCTCTAGCTGCTCCAGAGCCATCCTCTGGCTCCCCACACCCAGAGCCCCTCTTTAACACCCACACTTCCCCTTAGTCACACCACATTTTCCCCTCTCTCTACCTACCTTTTCAGGTCCTCCATAGCTTTGCCTACACACCCAGACTCTGTGCCAACATGTTTGCCTGTTCTACAGGTTTGGACATTGTCTTTTAATCAATTAAGATCAATTAACCTAAAGTTACTCCGAGCCTCAGTTCTTCAGCCCAGGCCCTTGTAGTCTACCAGTTCTAATCCCGGGCCTGGTAACTTTAACTACTTACACTTCTACTTTCTTACCTTAACCTTTCCCCAGGTATCCCAAGTACACCAAACACATACATATATACATGTCACAACACCCAACTTAGGAACTCACCTGTGTGTGTGTATAGGTGGGTGGTATGTGTGTAAATTAGTAAATACACACACACACATATATATACACACATGTATAGATATCAGTGTGTGTGTGGTGTATGAATTACTAATCCGTGTATATGTATTGGATATGCAGGTGTTAACTGGTAATTGATTCTGTCTAAATGTGGTGGTGTAGTGTGTATGGGCTTAAACTGGTGATAGGTGTTCATGAACCTAGACTAGTTATTTTGAACATGTGTGTATCTGGGTTGCTAGTGTGTGTGTGTGTGTGGCATTGTGTGCATGATATACAAATTAGTGATCTGTGTCTAACTTTTGGGATGTATAGTGTATGTGCTTGAATTGGTGATAAGTATGCACGTGCCTAGGCTGGTTTGGATGTGTTTGTGCCTGAGCTGGTAATGTGTGTGTATATGCACCTAATTGATTTGTGTGTTTTCTGTATATGTGCAATTGTATACAGCACAATATTGAGATCCTGAGCATTGGCTTGACCCCTCAGGGCAACACCTGGAACTCCTGGTGCCCCTCACACCTGCCTACAGGCCCTGCTTCCTGCAGCCGTGCCAGAGGGGGCCCCCAGATGCTCCAGTCTTGACCAATACGGAGTACATCAGCTCCAATTCCTGCAAGTGGTAGGAGAATGAATCTGGTCCTGATGCAGGCAGGAAGGTAGAGGGGATGCCTGTGGCACGTCCCTCCCCCCACTATCCTGGGTTGGGGCTCCAATGCTGAACCAGGTGACCAGGCCTCACCCCTCCTAGGTAGCATTTCCCAGCTAGCTTGGCCCTTTGAGTGGTACTAGGCACTGGCCCCAGTGCTACCACCCTGGCCACAGAGCTCCCTGCTGCTGTCAAAGGGCTCTCCCACCCCCTCCCCCTGTGGGAGGGGAAGGTACCTGCCTACCACTTCCCCTGCTGTGCTGAAGCCCCAGCACCCAGACAACTTCCCCCAGCAAGCACTGCCAGTCCCACACCCTGGCCCTGTAACCCCAAACCACCACAGACTTACCTGCATCCAGCTGCTGAGGCAGCTCCCACCACCCTGCATGGCTGCATGCTGGCCATGTGTATGCACATTCAGACACACGTGTGTTCATGGCCTCTAGTTGCCCTCCTCTGCTCCCACCACAAGAGTGAGGCCATAAGCAGCACTAGAAAATATTATTTGGGGGAGGGGTCTAGGCAATGGGGAGCGTGCCCACTTGACCCTGCCCGTCCCTCCCACAGGGCCATTCTGGGACTGGCAAAGGCTGGTGCTGTACATGCAGTGGCAGAGGAGCATGCAGTGGGGGGATGCTGGCTGTAACACAGCAGCAGCAGTGGCACTGGAGTCACTGTCAACAGCTCAATTTGGGAGGGCTTAGCCCCATTAGCCCCAGCCTTCCACCACTTATAAGTGAAGCAAAATCCCAGACATTGGTTTATATTTCAAAAAAGCACCCAGACAGAGATTGGAGGATCCAAAAAAGGACATGTCCAAGAAAAGCCAGACATATGGTAACCCTATTCTTATTCATCTTCTTAATGCCTTTCCTCACCTCACCAAATAGTGGATTCCAAAATAGTTTCTGGGTGTTGTGGGATGGAGTTGAGAGCACTCTCATCAACTTTGACTCAATTGAGAAAGTCTTCAAAATGTCCTTCCAGTGGGGATTGAGGTTCTCCTCTCCTTGATCAGGCCTCCTCCATCTTTAGGTTTCAAGAGAGTCCTCAAACCATAGATAGCTTTGGTGACACTGAAAAAATTACACATTTTGTGGATATCAGTGAGATGTTGAATCTCCTTTGCCTCATTTTCCCACCATCTTTCCTATATATAATGGGTCCTCCTTTGGACCTCTACCTTGCCTTGTTGGAGATTCAATTTCTTTTGCCTGGTGATTCTACCAAGCACAGGAGTCTTGTAGTTGATCTGATGGCTAGACAATTATATTTAGAGGTTTGTTTTCAGAAATTGGCTTGTAGGTAAAGTAGATATGCATTAGAACAATGGTCCAGGAGAACAACAAGGTTTAATTGGTTCCAAAAAGCCTGTTTGTGATAAAGTTTTCTTCAAAGTTCTCTGTGTCTGAAACCAGCGGACACATAGGCTGGGAAATTGAAGACATGTACCATACTGTTCCATAAAATGAACAGTTTACCTAAACAGACATAAGGGACTCTGCACCATTAGCATCAGGTCACAGCACCCATCTTCAGAACCCTTGGGATTTCTGATTTTGGTGGATGGACCAAATGAGGAGACTGGTAAATGACAAAATGAAGTTGTGTGCATGTGATGGGTTTGTGGAACAAAGCAATATTTTGACAGTTGAAAATGTGGACAATATGCTCACCACAGAGAAACCAATCAATGGTACCTGGGAATGAAGAGCCATCAGAGGGGAGACAGAATACAAACAGAGGGATTTCAGAGCAGCAAAGGTTTCCTAAGAGGAACACGAGGCCACCATGGATAGAGGGCACACCACCAGCCCATCTCCAGGCTTCTGACATCTGACAATCCAGAAAGAACCTCAGGGTGAAGATTGTATACCGGACAGACATGTCTTCCCTCTGTGACAACCCTAGAACTGTTAGATATAGAGTTGGGGAGGTTATTTTGTCTGCCTTGCCTAAATTATTCTTATCTGCTATCACTGTGTATCAATAAAATTTGCCTATTATAAAATGGAGAGGTCATGACTGGTCTGAGGGTTTGAGTCCACAAGGTATCTGGGTCATAAATCCAGTTCTAACAGATCGAATCTTGGATCTCACCAAACTAGTCTTGACATTTCCTGGTAAAAAATCCAAGTGTCTCTTTGGAGGCATTGATGATGGTGGATTTGAAGGCACCCCAAGCACTACCAGCATCCTCCCATTGTTGTTGATTGGAATTTACTAGTTTTTCATTGAGGCACTGGTGGAAGAGGTCTGACTTGTTTGGGTCCTAAAGTCCTTCAATGCTGATTTTCCATGAGCATTGCTTCTGCTGCAGCCATTATTTGGCAGCCATTTTGAGTGGCATAATCAAACAGATGAGTTGTTGATCAGTCCAGAAATTGTCATTTGCTAGCATAGCTTGGGTGATGCAGACATCTTTGCAATCCTGGACATGAATAATGACATTGTCAATCAAGAGCCAATGCTTAGATTGTCAGTGTTGCCATGATGTCCTGTGCCTGTTTTTTTTCTGGTGGAACAGGATACTGGTGATGGCGAGTCCATATTCTATGCATTTGGTCAAAAGGAGGATGCCACTGGAGTTGATTTTTCCCAGTCCTACCTGAGGTTCAACTTCTTTCCAACTCTGGTGTTGAAATTGCCAAGCAGAATAAGTCTGTCTCACTCCAGAATGTCAGAAAGGACTTAGTCGAGGTTGGCATAAATTCCTCCTTGGTTTCAAAGATATCATCAGAGTCAGCATATGCACTGATGATAGTGGCCTATTGGCTCCCCACCAGCTTAAGACAGAGTAATGAGGCACTCATTAATTCTGATATAGAACTCAATGAGTTGGTTTTATGAATTCATTTGTAATGGCAAAACTAACTCCATGAAGTCAGTCCTATTTACCCTTCCAGAAGAGGGTGTAGCTGCTTCATTGTTTGAGCTGCTTTGGGCATTCATTCTTAGGATTATCCATGAGGATCCTGATGTTCCAGGTCCTTTTGGTAGTCCTGAAGATGATTGTATATGTTCATTGATTTCAACTACAGTAAAGGTGATGCAGTTATCCAGTCAGGAAAATGGTAAATAGACTATGCTTAGGGCACCTTTTCTAGCTCCGTCCCCATGTGGTATGAGCAGAGCAGATACTGAAGAGTGCTGCTCAGTAGCAGTTACCACTGCTGAGTGGAGCTCCTGCCTCAATCAAGTGCTAGATAACCTTCTTATAACTGCTGCCTTCATGCCAGTTCATGACTAAGAGTTTACAGATGATCACAGATGATCTTGTACTGCTATAGCACAAGATTAAAAGAAAACAATAAGACAATAAAATAATTGATAGGACCAATGCAAATATGAAAGATACCAACGTGAGAGCCTCATGCCAAAAGAAACAGTGTAAAAATAACATTTTTAACCTCAGCTTAAACTGCAGTCTTTTAAAAAGCAAGTCCTTCACAGTTTGTTTCCAATTTAAGAAGCTCTCAGGAACTTCTTAAGTTCAATAATTAAACTGGTAAGTAGGATATCTCTACAGTCTAACCCATTCTTTCCCACTCATCCATAGATTAAAGGTCTTTATCTTTACATTTTGCTGAAATTAGCCTATTATGTCCCTGTTTAGTATCTGAAATGCATGGCACATTATTCTGAAAAGTATTATGTCTGTGAGGGAAAGGAATTATTCAAAATGTTCTGAGTGTTTCTTCAGTGCTTCATCTTACACAGTGAGTGTTTTTGGAGTGCTTACCTGAATAGAAGATTCTTATCTTAAGCACCTGTCTTAACAAAGTGTTTTGAGAGCATAGCAAAAATTATAATAGACATTCAAGAGATACTTTTAGAGAGTCAAACTCATACTGGATAAGAGGGAACATCTTTATTGAATAAAACATTCTGTACTCTGCATAAGCATCTTTACAATTAATCATGGCCAAACTGATCAGTTCCCCAAAGATATGCAGTTTTTAGATGCCATAATTCTCAGGGAAGAGATTGCGATTTCTTCTACATTTGCTGGAGCTAGGAAGCAATGATAATAACTTAGTCCTATGCTTAGGAAGATTATAGAAGACCTGGTAAAGAGATATTTCAGATATTTAAGATGCTTACTTTTTGCCAAAAGTCCAATATGAGAAGCAGAACCAATAATATCAGAGGAGGAAGCTTGAAAGTGGCATAGATTTCTCTATATTTTCTTAAGTTCTTTCACAATACTGTGTTTCTGATTTTTGGTACACTATCAAACAATGGAAAAGGAGAATATTGTCCAATATTGTTTTTAAAAAATAAGTACAGTTTTATTGTGCTGTGTCACCATTGATTTGCTTTTTTAAATGTGCATATTCTTGTATGAGATCACGTATAAGTGATTCTTTCTCCAACTATGATGAACAGCTGGTAACATAGGCCAGTTTCAATAAAAGACCTATTTTGCAATCAACGCACAGCATGACAGAGTTTAATTTCCTGCCTCTTGTATGACTTAAATCTCAACACTAATAATAATTCCCTATTGCACAAAAAGGAATGTTAAGCAGTGCTGCAGCAGAATGAGTTAGGAGCCTTAGGTTCTTTTTTCTGCTTCTCCTGTTGGTTTCCAATTTGATTTTGGACACGTCACTTGGCTCCTCTGTACCTAAATGTCCTGATCCATACTAAGGGAATAATATTGCCCTACCTTTGATTCTTACAGATAAAAAGTGCTAAGTATTAATAATTCAGGAATAACAAAAAACCTTACCTTAGACAGAGATATGAGTTCCAAAACGGAAGTGCCAAAGATTCTATGAAGACTCTTAGGTGCATTATTACTACCTATTTATGTGAAGGACACTGTATAGTGGTGGGTGACAGTACAAAATCTGGAGAGACAGAGAAAGAGAGAGAGAACATGAAAGAGAGGGAGAGATGGGTGGATGGATGTAAAGCTCAAGCAGACAGTGCTGTGCAAGTACAATGCTCATAGCAGCCTGGAATGATCCACTTATTTCTAAATATGAAACTCAGCCCTGAGAGAAGCTTCCGTGAAATGATGCCCACTTTCTTCTCCTATGGAGTGGTGCACCTGACAGGATCAGTCTTAACTATTGATTAGTTTGGCAATACGAGGAAACTCACTTTGCAATCTACACATTAGCAAAGAATCACTAAAGAATCACTAAAGATCATATTTCTTGCAAAACTGGTGAAGGCAGCCAAGGTTTTACGTATCTTGAAATTATTTCTTAGAAATAGGCAAAACCAGAATACCTCATAAATATAAATTTTACAGTTTGACTGGCTCCATTTCACTTTGGCTAATTTTAACTCAACACATCTATGTAGGGCAATTGAATATATAGCAGTTGAATAATGTTTCATGAACTTGCCTATTGCCTTCTTTGGGAATTAGAAGTAAGGTAAGGACAAAGGTAAAGAGTAAAGGTAAAGACAAATGTGCATTTGGAGCCACTTCAAAGGGGGGAGGTGAGGAGAGGGGGAAAGAAGGGAAGGAGTCTCACTCTGTACTGAGCAGCAGCTGTTACATTCTACTGTTCTTTCTAGCCCTGCTTCATCCAGAGTTAAAGCGAGTGGAGTTTTCGTACATTTGTATTGCTCCCGGCTTGTGCACACATAACTGTTAGAATGTAAAAGCTGCTAAGTGTTCCTAATCACCAACTTCCCTTTTGAAACAGCTCCAAATGTACATCTGGCCATATTCTGAATTACATGTAAGGGTCCTGCAGCTTTTCGTTGAGATCTATTATTTTTTCTCACACTCTTTTAGTCTGTTTTAATTGCACATTACAGCTGCACTGGAGCATCTGTCCTCTGCTGCCCTGAATCAACAAAAAGCAACTCCTCTACTCCATCTGTGACAGTTCCAAGATCAGAGGAAGTGCTCTTTGTGGAAACACTAATTCAATGTGGCAAGGGACAAGTGGCCTGCCTGCAGAGGTAGCAATATGCATTTTTAAAACAGAAAAGAATTAAAGTGATATGGATGATTCTTGCAGGCAATACAGAGCTGGAAGGGAATAAAAAGCTGCAGTATAGAAAACATCAGCCATCCCAGCCCCCTTAAGTGAGGAGGGGTGCATGTGTATTTGTGTTAATGTCAGGCCACGCATCTCTTGGTCTATTCCCTGGTGCCATGTAAACCAGTATAGCCTGTTCCATGATCAGGTTGTAAGAGACTAAAACCGATGCCCCCACCTGGGCTAGCCTGGGTGAGGATGGTGTGTGGACACCCAGCAGGACTAAAAACAAGACCTGGCAAATAAGCTACCTGAGAGCCAATGGCCATCCGTACCTGGAGAGGAGGTGGGCCCCGCCAGGCCACTCTGCCCAAAGCATCACCAATGATGCAAAGCAACTCAACTAAAGTAGGACAATTTTTATAGCATCACAAGTGCCCAATGGTCACAGTGGCCTCAGGACTGACTTGACTTGATGTGTATGTGTGTGTGTTTGTGTCCTTTGTTTTTTTTGTTGAGAGTTCATTCTTTTACACAACCACAACACGGAAGATACTGAAATCCTCCACCTAAAATTATCATAGCTGCCTAACCCTTACACTACCCAGATATTGAAATATGCTGCTTATGATAACAGCAACTACACAACAGAATGAACACTCACAGAAAAAAATATAAAGGATGGAGACATCATTAGCAGCACATTTCTCAAAGAACAACCACTCCCTCTCTGATGTCACTATCCTACTGCAGGTCTGGTTGTTCTGGTTAGATCTGATGAAGAAGGTATTTAATTAACATTTGAAAGCTTGTTTAATTCTATCCCAAATATATAGTTGGCCCAATAAAAGATATAACCCTAAGAAATCCTTGATTCTCGCATAATTTCTGGACCATCATGGCTACAAATCACTCTTATATTATGTATATATCAAACACAGATCTGTTGAAGATTAAATTTGTGGCATATAATTTACATAACTTTCTTAAATGTAACCCTAATGAAACAACAAGCCTGGGAAGAGAACATAACATCATTAGTGCATTGGGAATGAATGATTTCAACATGACTGTTGATGATGGGTAGCAAGTTTCAACTGAAATCTATTATAGACATCCAGATATTTCATATTGCCTTTCTACCAGTTATGACTTGACTCATTCTGAGAGCTGAAAAAGTTTTCAGGTTGATCTATGAGATGTGCCAAATTATTGTGATGCCAGAATGCTGCAGGTTGCAGGTATTTAATTAACACTTCTATTGGAATGTATCATTCACAATTTTCAGGAGGAAATATGTACATGTAGGGACAAAGCCTCTTCTGAGTACAGAGCCAGATCAACTAAGCTGTACACTAAGAAGGATACCAGGAATGAAAAGGGAATAAAATCCTCCTGGTCTACTAAACTGTAGAGGAATAGCAAAAGCATTAAATCATAGTCACTGTTAAAGCATTAGGTGAGCAGTAGCTAGCAAAGCTGTTTGAGAGGCTTGACTGATAGATTAACTATTGAGTCTCCAGTCTTTATTTCTATCATGCTACCAAGAACAATCTTTTGTTTTAAGATGAGTTATCAAGCTGAGTTGTCAAAAGGAACAGCTTTTTGTAAGGTTTTTTTTCCCCAAAGACTTCAGATATAAATGAAGTTTACACAAAAATAAGTCATCTGAAAAGTGAAATTATACAAATGTCATTCTGTTCTATCATTAGCATGGATGGAGCCCTAAGAAACAAGGATGCAGGGAATAAAGGGGTATACTTTACCAGCATGGGCAGTGGAACGACGCTGTAACCTGCAACTACCAAAACCATGTAAACCACAGATTTCTTACATGGGTAACAAATCATAAGTGTTATTTGCAATTTAGGAGGTTGTGTCAACAGCAGTCTTTAGTTCTGTTACAAACCAAGAGCCACGTACTTTAATTGGCAACATGAATCTTACATTCTTTTTTTGCTGTTTTTTTTACTCAATTAGCTCACCATTTTGGAAATTCTTCTACCATGTACCTTCTGGAATCATATACACTGTGAAGAGTAGATGCAAAATGCTACTGTTCTGATCTCAAATGCTCTCTCTCTCTCTCACTTTTAACAGGCATAAGTAGAAGGTACAAGGGAGTGAATAATCCAGTGTTTGTGATTTACAGAAATAGTTGCAAACAGTGCCTACAACTGAGTATGGTATTAGAGAGTTAGTCTCTGACCTCTAAAATTATTTAGAAATGGTTCTGTTGAATTTGCTTAAGTTTCCATGTTTGAAAATGGGATTTAAATCACTTAGGCTATGCAGTGCTGAGTGCAGAAGCCATTAAATACCTTAGTAAAAAATATATAAATAAACTATAATTTCTAGAGCAGGAAAACATTAGTACTATAACAGGTGGCAAGAAAAAATGGCTCTTCCTTATTTGAAAGACAAGTCCAATTAGGGAAGAGGTTATCAAATATATTCACAAAATGTGGAACATAAAACAGAAACAAGCTTTATGACCTTAGCTGCAACAGCTCTCACTCAACCTTTTTTTTTTCACTCCCAGCAGTGCCCTAAACCAGCATACATTGCTTGCTCAAGTAACAGCCTTCCAAACATTGATTTTTCTACTCTGAAGCTCTTAGATGAATTTTGAGACCATATGTAGCTCAGTACCACAGAGCCACACACAGTATCACATACCATGTTCCTAACCAGTAGCATAACTGGAGTCCAGGCTACAGCACAAACAGCAGCCTTTGTGAAGGGCAGAAGATTTGCCCCCCAGACAGAGGAATTTGTCTCATGGGCCATGGCAGGATGGCAGGGCAGTGTCTGGCCACAACCTACCCCTCCTCCGGCTGACGAGCAGAGGGGAGGGGCCAGCCCAGCTCACTGCAGCAGAGAACAGAACCCCTCCCAGCCCAGACAGCATGCCGGGTTTCTGGGGGAGTATGATTTAATTTAAACCAGGAAGTGGTCTGCAACAGACATTGCATAAACTGGTTTGAGCCAAATCAGTTAAGCAGGTTTATCGCAAATTGGTTTCAGCCATTTTGAAACTGGTTTATGTGCACTGAATGTCTGTTCTGTTACAGGTTTAAGCCAGTTTCTGGTCACTTGAACTGGTTTATGTGTAATATCTGTCCCTAGCCCTTAAAAGGGAACTGCACTGATTTTATACTTTGCTCTTGGAAAGATGTGCAAAATTGCAAAGTTCTATTGAACAGCATTCAACGCAATTTCACAGAAGTCAAGAGTTAAGTCTAATTTATGCTGGTATGTACATGGATAACAAAAGAGGGCCAGACGCTTAAATTGGTGTTGTATATGTTCACAACACCTACAGAGAAGAATTTTGGCACACATCAAATGCACTCAGATCATTTTTACTGACTTTTTTTCTTCTTTGAGTATCATATTGAGAAAATCAGGGACAAATAAATCACACAAAGTTAAAAAGGATGGGGCAGGGAGGAGGTGGATTTTGTTGCATCACTTCCTGTCTATATTTGTTTCTTGTGTCTGGCACTAGTCTTTGCTAAATGAAGGCTAGGCCAGGACAATTTACTGAGAGAAAGAGACTAAGTTATTACAATGTAGCTTCTACTTCACACAGAATGTAGTAGATACATGAGAAAGTTACCACAGTTCAGGTAAGCAAACTTTTAATTTGTTATCATTTGTGTACATGTCATCATTTTTATTATAATTTCAAAAGAAGGATAAATAAAGGTTTTCTGTGGTCTTCAAATCTATTTATATATCCCAGTGTTTAAATTGCTAAGAATATCACCTTATTTTGTTATTCATAATTTCCTCTTTTTGACATTGTTGAAGAAAATCAATTTAAGAAACCCTGCATTTCCTTTTTTACTTCCCTATCACACAAGTATCCCAAAGCAGACTGGAATTATTAAGGATGATTCATACTAAATTACAATGAACCAATCAGGCCAGCCGAGGCACATCCTATAGGTGAGTAAGGGAAGTTCACCTATGGCCTTAAACCCACAGTAGAGGGAATGATCTTAATTTTAAGTAAAGATAAAATTCACAATATTTCTTCTCTCTTATTCACAATATTTTTCCTGACAGTTACTTTCCTTTTTGCTCTCCTTTCTCTGTGCAGTCTATTTCCAGGAGATAAGCCCTTTGAGAATTATTTCCAGTAATATAAAGTGCTCAAGTTTGTACTTCACAAAGGGACTAATGCTCATTTGAGATGGGGTAATGAAGGTGAGTCTTGAACAATTAAACCATCCCAAAGCAAGCCAAAGCTAAATGGCTCCTTTAGGTTTGCAGAATCTTCTGAAAGAAGGGTCTGATTCTACAACACTCAAGTCACAAGTTTCCCACTGATTTCAATTGTGTAGGTCCAAGTTCCTGAACTATGGTAGATACCATAGTTTTGTCAAACGCTAATAGCCAAGATATTTGACAGCAGCATTTAATTTTTTGACTAGATTTGGGAGCTTGTCTGAAATGAAAAAAAAAGCTATGCCTTGGAAGAGGGCTTTTTCTAACAATTCCTCCAATACATTTTAGCTTCTTCATTCCTTTATCAAGGAATGCTGATATTTGCCTTGTTTCTCATTATGCTATGAACAGATATCACCTTGCCTGCAGAATAAATTTTCTTCTGGGACAAGGTGCAAGCATTCGGATGTCCTTGTCACAAGACACATCACCAAAGATGTTCACAGGATAAAACATTGCTATAGCACTGGACCATGTTAGTGCATCTTATTCTGGATAATATTGCAGGATAAGTGGACTAGTTTGTCCTCCATGAATCCTACAATGCACCAGTCCTGTTCCCCCCACACCCTCCCCCCACCTCAGTTCTGACCACTCCTGAATTCTACATGATTGCTCTGGCCCTGCCCACAGAAGTCTATGCATCCACCCACTACACAGACACAGCACAGCAAAATAATGTAATTTTAACAAATATGGATTGTTGAATGTGACAAAATAGGGTTAATTTACCAAATTATTCATAAGGCAGGCAGGCAGGCAGGCAGGCAGAAGCATTATAAGGCAAGGAAAAGGAAATAAAAGGACTATGTACAATGATTTTTTAAAATGTCTTCACTGAATATGCCAGAAAAATATTTTAATGAATAGGGCTGTGTCTATTCAACCAAACCATTTAATGAAATAATGTGTCCAACACTAAAAGAGTGGACTAATTTGCTAAAAATAGAGCACTAGAGCACAACTCTCTTAATGACTATCAGTCTAGGATGCATTCACACATAGGTGAAGGATTTGAAGCACTAACCACTGCGCACTACCAATTTTTGTATCTTTTTTTTTTTGGCTCATGTAGAATCTTGAAAGATCCCACAAATAGGGTTTCTCAGTTAGCCTTAGAGTTTTTATAAAACTTAAGTTACTTGGAAAAATTCCCTCATCAAGAATTTTTCTCTCTCTCCCTTTCCCCTCCCCTCAGATTGTATGCATTTTATTTTAATAATCCACAGTTCACATCTAACTTGATTCTGATTATCTTTTCTTCAATGAGTAGCACCTGACTGCACAATGGAGCAGTATAATTCTGCTATGCCTAGATGGCTCCTGCTTACAAGGTGAAAGGCTTCTTGTGTCCTCTTCATTCCTTTGTGCATCCACAAAAGGACCATCACAATCATGTTCTTTGTGAAGCAAGTTAACACTCAAATACCAAGGGAAATCCTATCATCAGTTCATTCCCCTGCCCCCCATATGCACAGTGTCTGCATCCAATGACCCATGACAGCTTTCCAGCTCCCTCAAATAACAGATCTGGAGTCCAACTAATTGTAAAATAACTTTTTAAACAATCTGTCCACATAGAATTTCTTATTTAGAACTCGTAAGTGTATGCCAGATTTTGCCTTCAGTACTATTATTAAATATGGGAATATACCAGCACTCAGATGAGCTTACAAGGACATAGGTTTTGAGCAGCTGATCAAAATGCTTGCCCCATTTAACAAATAAGAATGGTCTCTTCTAAAATTCTAAAAACATTGAGTCTCCATAAGCAAAGACTCAGCTGAAGCTAAGCCAAAGTTCAGTCTTAGTTGGCCGAGTAACTTAGCATCCAAAAATAATAATTTTGCCTGTTAAGAAAATTAATGTGTCAAAAAGCGATAGCTTATATTTCAAAGATTGGCCTCCAGTAAATATTCCAACAGAACAGCTTCTCTTGGCAGCACAGTGACTCCTTGCCCTGAAATTCTTCTTAATCATTTAATACAATTCCCAGTATATAATCCTTTTTACATTTGATTCTGTGTATTTTGCAACCATCTGAAAAGGCAAAACAAATTTCAGTGGCAGTACTTAATTCTATTTACATATTCTTTTTCATGGTTCTCTGGAAGAATGTCACTAATTCAGTCATTAGTATATTTACTTCTTCAGTTAAGCTAATTACAGGAGGTCTTCAAGCCCATGATGAGCTCAGAATAGTAGCTTCCATGGCTGAAGGAGGTGTGAGCAAGGAATAAATTGAATCGGTTTGTTGACATTACTGACATGAACTCTGATCTTAAAACAGCTCATCTTTAAGGTTTCCTGAGTTACCTATATGGAAACTTCTTCCATCTCCCCCAGGATGTTCAAAAGATGCAGTTACCAGAAGGCAGAGCATGTGGAATGTAGCCTAGTTGACGTTAACCCAAATACAAGTCAGAATAGCCTAAAACTTATTTTGATAATAGAGTCAGTTTGGCTTTGGTTCCAACTACAACTAACATTTAAAACTCTATTCTTTCTGGATGTTTTTCAAGAATGAAAAAGTCTTCCAACAGCTTAATATGAAATATTCAAAATAAAGCAGTGGTATGGTCTAATTGTATAAAGCTTTTTATTGCTTGTAAAATCAGTAATAATGCAGCTGGCTAGATTCTATGAAAATGATACTATTAAGGTTTCCTTTCTGTAATATGCTGCTCAATGGTGTAGAAAGAAAATAAATTATACAAAGTGGACTAGAAAAAATATAAATATGGATTCATTAATAATTGAATACTACACTTTTCTTCTGCTATGGATTAAGAATTAGAGATTTGGTAAGTCTTAGAGGAGAGTTTGATCTGAAATAGTTATCATTATACTGCAGCAAGAAGAGCATTTGTTGTCAACGTAGTTTCAATTGATTGACGTTCCCATTAATTCCTTCCTTTCTTAAACCAGGAAGACAGCACTTTTCCACAGAAAAAGGAAAAGGAAAAGGAAATCAGTGGATTGGAGCTAAATCACCAAATATTTGTGTTCAAAGGACTCTTTTATTTCAAAGGACTGAAGGGATGATAGTAGCTCTGATTCAAATTAGAGCTATGCCTAAGCTGCAAAGTTCATACTAGGATGTGAACTTCCCTAAAACTCAGGAATGTCAGGGTTCAGAGCTGATTCAATCTACTGAAGGGATCAAAGCCACGTGCAAAGATTCCAAATGAATATTCCTGAGGAATCAGGCATTTGGGGATCATCTTCAATCGAGATATGAATCATTTGAACACTTCAGCTGCATCCAGATAAGCACAACATGCTGTATGTGGTGCCACAAATACACCTGCACATTTAGATGTTCTCCATGCTGCAAGGATTTCCAGGGGTCAAAAAAACTCATGGGGAAAAAAAAGCAGAGCAGTGCATACATGGGCAGTGCACACCAATCAAAAGCAGAGCTGGGCCGTCTGGAGCTATGCTGCAGCTGGTGTAACTTGCCACGTGCCAAAGTGTGTATGGCACAGACATTCCCCAGGGACAAGTAGCAGCAGCACAAGGTGCAGCGACACTGCTTGTCCCCAGGGAACCAAACATCCATACTCATGTGGACATGGTCTTCAAGGCCTATGAATATTGAGTGACATGGGAGGATGTTTTGCACAGACAATAGCTACATAGCTTATTCAAATGGTTCTTTGTGATGAAAAGTCATTGCCCTGCTTCTGATCTAACAGAACTACATACATCAACCACTCCTTGGCCCAGAAGTACCAAACTGTTGCTTATAGGATTTGACTGCATTGCCATTGAAATCAATAGTCAAACTCTTAAAATCTAATTAGAGGGAAATGGACTATATGCTATAATATAACATGTTTAGAACCATTATATTCTTTCAGAATTTTTCTTTATAGTGAGACAGGTGATACAATTTATCATATCAAATTCTTTGCTGTGTAAGAAATAAGTCTAAATATTAGTAGGATGAAAATCCCAGTGGGTAAATAGGAATGATTTAATATATAATTTCTTACAACAAAATTAATCCTATGAAATCAATACAAGCAAATAGCTATCCAAAACATTCATAATTCATATTTATACAATAAAACCTTATCTATATTAAAAAGTAAGAGATCAAATACTCAAAACTCAAGTTGTCACAGGTAAAGTCAAATAAATCAGATAGTCATGAACCTCAGTAAATGACCTCAGTCATGAACTTTTCAATCCACAAATTTAGTATTCCCACAAATTCACAGCCATGTGGCTATGAAATATATTTTCTATGAATATGTTTGCTTTCAAACCTCAGGTCATCCTAGCAGTGAGCATAAAAGACAGAGTAGGGTGATGAAGCAGATTAATGTAAAATGAAGTAATATTTGTGGGAATATTTTTATATTATATGCCCTGTTCTCAACTCTGGTCAATGGAATCCTGTTAAATTCCATCAATTTTTTTTTAAAAAACTTATGGATGTATTTTGAAAAGTGAAAGTTCATTTTGCCTTTGAAATTAATAGTTAAAAGAAACCTGTTTCAGAAATGTTTTATAAACAAACTTCGTGTACATGCCTATATTGCATATATATCTTCCAGAGATCGGAATTTGGCTGTCTATCTTGTAATGACCAAAATACTTCTTTTTTCAATAGAACCCTATTTTTATCTTTATGTTATATCACAAAGTCCTCCAATAAGTATAGGATTTACTATTAATTCAGAAAACTAAGATGTAAAGCATGATGTGCACTATTAAAAATAGTTGTAATGTGCTACTGTACATGGAAAAATTTAGACATATACCATGTTAAGACTCAAGAGAAAAGCATTTATTAAGTACAAACAATCCTCATAATCAAATTGTTTCCATGCAAACTATCCAGATGAAGGAAGTGGACTACTAGCTTCAAGATCTATAACTAAGAGTATGTGCAGGTGTTTGCTGTACCCAATCTACAATCACATGGCTTACTTTAAGTTATGTGATTGTGGACCAGAATTGGCTTGTGCACATGTTCACTTGTGCCAGGAGCCATGTCAAGAAACCTATCTAAGTAACTGGGATGGAGGAAAAGGTGGGCAGGACTGGGCAGAGGAAGGATCAGGGGTGTTATCTGTCCAACCAGGGGGGTAGCAGGGAAGGGAGAGGGCTAAAAATAGCCTGGCCAGGGTGCGGAAGCTATGAAGAATGCAGCCCCAGTGGTGATGGGGAGGGTTGCTTGTGCTTTCCCGGCCCCAGAGCTACATTCCAAATCTGCTCAGATGTTCAGTCATCGGGCTAACCCATTTCCCATACAACTTAGTTCACCTCTTCAGGTCAACTAATTTAGATTGGGCCACCCATTTTTTCCCCTATCTAATCTCCCCAAACATCGATACAGATTGGCATTTAGATTGAACCGATCCTAATTAGATTGGTCTAAGTGTAATGTCTGCAAATACCCTTAATATCTTTATGTTTTAACTAGAGCATACCCCTAATCAGGGAGCTCCATTTCAATTGTGGTACACAAATTAAACTACATTTAAGGTAGGAAGGAACTATTATATGAAGTCTGATCTCCTATATATCATTCAGTTTTATCCATTGACCCGCATACTGAGCCAAATAATTTGTGTTTGGCTTAAGTATATCTTCCAGAGGCATACAGCCTTATTTTAAATACATCAAGATAGGGAGAACTCATCACTTCCCTGGGTGAGTCAAATCCTTGCTCCTTACATAAAATTTGTGCCTTGTTTCCATTTTGGATTTCTCAGCTTTCAGTCGTTGGCTTTTATTTTGTCTCCCTGTTCTAGTGGCCTGTTCTCTAACACCTAGCAGTTCTCCCAATGAAGGTACTTACATCCTGTAATCGAATAATCTCACAATCTTATTTTGATAAACTAAAGATTGCTTCTATGCTCACTCAAGGACCTTTTCTCCAACCATCAAATAATTTTTCACCTTTTTTTATACACTCTAGTTTTCCCTCCCCTTACAGTACCGCAAACATCCCCTTAAAATGTTTGTGGTACTGTATTTTCTCACATGCAGAAAGAAAACACACCTTTCCCCCCCAAATCAGGCCCCTCACCCTATATGGGAGTGCATACATTAAGCAGGGAAGCTGATTTTCTCACTGGGGTAGAATCAGCCTGCTTTGATTCTTATTCCACAGTGAAGTAGCTTTTAAATACTGTCCAATCAGCTGAGAGACTCAGTTTCATAGTTTCATAGTGTCTAGAGTCGGAAGGGACCTGGGCAGATCATCTAGTCCGACCCCCTGCCTTGGCAGGAAAGAGCACCGGGGTCAGAT
>JAGPOW010001918.1:38454397-38473395 GCA_030014935.1 Caiman crocodilus | reverse complement strand
CGTCTCGAAGCACCAATCCCGCAGCCTCCAGTTGGTCTCCGCTACGCACCTCTCGTGGCGTCTGCCTCGTCCACTCACTGGCAGGATGGATGAGAAGACTTAAGTTGACTTAATGGACTCATTGTTCTTAACTCCAGAAGTGTAACGATCAACTCCTTTATTTCATGGTTTTGACATTGCACTAGTCAAGCTAACCTTTCCTAGGGCATTCTTCCCGGCTGCTTCTGGTTTCTCTTCTATTTCACAGCCTTGAATACCCTTAACTCTGCAAAATCATAGCTCCACCCACAGAGACTGGTCTTCAACAACAGTTAGGGTTCAGTTGAAAGGGGGGCTAGGCCACCTGGAGATGATTCTCTATCCCTGCTCTATGCATCCATAATTCTAGAAATCTCCTTTTTCTTCATTCTGCGTTTCAGAAAAAAGATGTGGGTTTTGTGTGCATTATATGTGCATTAGCTTTACTGTATGCAAGAAAACACTACGTTGTAATACATGTTTCACCAGCGTTACATAAAGAAGCCAGATCCTTTCCCTAGGACTACTCATTATTTCCCTACTCATGTATCCAAGAATCATACCAGCCCTGTTTATCACAACATTTCACTAGAAGCTACCAGTCCTCTTCAACCCAAATGTCTCTCAGAGTTGCTGCTTTCCTAGATACAGAATGCTCATTGGCAGTTCTTAGGTTCTTTGTTCTTAAATATGCAAGTTCAACTTTACCTGTATAACAATGGTTTTTGCTTGAATAGGTCTACTAGCCAAGTAATCCAGATCATATTAGACAACCCTATCCTCATTGTTATTTACCATTCTGTCACTGTGTCATCCAGATATATTATCAAAAATGATTTTATCTTTTCTATCAGTAATCCGTAAGCAAATGTTGAATTATGTCAGGCTTTGTGCCTACTCCTGCAGAACCCTACTACAAGCACCTCCTTTGATGATAATACCCCATTAAGGCCTCCTTTGAAATCTCCAGTTGTTCAGTTCTAAAATGTATTAATATAATGTAATGTTTTTGTATCATGGTAGTTATTTAATCAGTGTCACCTGGTACTGTATCAAACACCTTTCAAAATTATAAAAATAATACATCTGCTCAGTTACCTTTAATTGAGCAAGCGTGTAATTTCCTGTAAGAAAAAATCAGATTTGTTTGAGGGAACCCATTTTCCATAAGGCCAAGTTAACTGGCATTAATTATGTTCCCATCCTTTAATTCTTTATTAACTGAATTCTATACCAGTTTTTCATTATTTACCTAAGATTGATATCATGTTAACCAGCCTATAATTATTGCTTTTTGGCCATCTACTACATTATTCTTTAAGAACTCATTTTTCACTCACATTTTTCCTTCTAGTTTTCTGTATAGTTTCTCTCAGTTTTAGCCCTTTTGAAGCTCCAGGTATTCAGTGTGATCACCTTCTGTTATCTCATATTGATTAGTATCAGGTTATGCAACCACTAACTTACAGCCCAGTGATTTAATTCATTCATCATAATTTAACCATCAGAATGATGTCCAAAATACAGAGAAACTTCCTATTGGTTGAAAGACTTTGTGCCTTAGAAAATTCTCTATGGACTAGATCCTACTTCACCTATTAAGTATTTATATATGCCTAACAGGTGCCTATTCCACACTGCTCAAGTCCCTGAAAAACTGTTAATACAAAGGAGGGTGGATCCCCCTCCTCTTTGATATATTTTATGTGTAATAGGTGTGGGCTCTTTTTGGTTGACTGGCTTACCCATTACCCTTATTGGACTGGAAGCTTCCCCTCTTTTAAGCTACACCCACCACAACTTGCTGTTATATAGCAGATAGCTTTAAGAGGGGTCTGATGCCTTGACCACGTTGTCTAGCCCTGTGTTGATGCTTGCAGTGTCCAACGCAGGTGATGAGGCCAGCTCTTATGTCAATCATTTGTGCTTACCTTGTAGCGCTGGGCCCTCAGCCAACCTTCAGTCTCTGTGTGGCAGTAGTCTTGTGGGAGCTTCTCCATCCCTACACTCCCACCACTGATCTCCAGTTTGACATTCTAGCTGAGTAACTATAATACAATGAACTCTGTGGGATTCTTCTCTAGGAGCCCATCTGGATACCATTCACTTAACTCACACCATGAGGTATCCCATAAAACTGCAGGGTTCTGGACTCACCGCCCAGCCTTTCTTAAGTCAGTTTGCAAAAGTAAACAGTAGAAACCAAAGTAAGGTAAAAAGAAAATTGACGCAGAGTTTGCGCTGCTCACCCTTCCCCAGCAGTGACTTTTCATTACCACAGTGACCACTACCTCTTTCACTTATGTTTCCATTTTATTTCAGCTTCTAAGGACCTCAACCTATCGGCAGTGACTCCCCTGACCCATGTGATGTCTTGGCCATGTCTTTATCAGTGGTTATAGGAAAGTACCAGCAAGTCTCCCATGCCAACATTTTAAAACACATTATGGACAGCTGTTTACGGGGTAATACACTGTTTTCTAATCTGTTGCAGGTTTCTATAGAATGGAAACACTATGATTTTGTTGTCTATACTTTTATGATACTTTCCTTATCTAGTAGACCCAGGCATACTAGAAAATTATTTGAAAATACTGATACAACAGTCAAATATATACTCTACATTTGGTATTGTTCTGGATTTCTACTATTGCAATCTGTTCTGGATTTCTACCATTAAAATGATTTAAAATAAACTTTCCTTAATTCATGGCATTAAACATTTGTACTCTCAATGAAAAAAAAATGGAACTTTGGAAAATTTAACAAAATTCTTACAAAGAGTATCAGAATCATTTATGTCCAGGAAAAATAATACTAAAATGCTGAATATTGAAATATTGTGTACTCACCTGGCTACACACGGATGATTTCTATAGACAAGCAACTACAACAGAGATAATTGATAAGGGATTGGAAAAGGTCATCCTAAAAGCTGCCCTTCAGGCAGTTTAGGCTTGAGTGGTCCTGTCCTCAGCTTATTTTCTATGGTCCATGATTTTCAGAAGGATGTTAAAAGAGCTTTGTGCAAAGCAAGTATTTATACATCCCTGCATGACCTTACCCTATTTTTTTTAAATTCTAGACAGACCTCATCTTTGTGGCAAAGGTCAAATGTGACACATCTTGAAAAGAACATATGAGCAACTGAAGCAACTAGGGAATGTGAAGCTTTCTGCAATTGAAGAATCTTAATAGTGAAGTTACTGTACCCTTATGAACTAAGAGTAAGATTAAGGTATAGATCTCTGCTCCTTTGAGACTTTATGAAAAAAAATGTCTTTGAAAGCACTATATTTTCATCATTTGAATTATCTGATTAACTGATAAGAAAAACACAGCTCTCAAAATTTTCGCTGGAGTCACTTTTGCTTATTTCAAAGATTTCTGGAACACTGTATATTTACAAGGGGTCATATATAGAATTCTGAAACATAACACAGAAAATAGAGTGGTACATGAGAATTAAAATAATTTTGTTGAAAAAAGTACTGTCTTGCTAAATTGTTTTTTTATATCAGGAACCTAAAAGTTTCGTAATCTGTGATGTAGAGAGGTGGGCGCTTTTGGGCTATATAAGAGTATCTTTATTAGATCTTCTTGTTTAGCATCCAAGACAAATTGGATAAACAGTCAAATCATTCTGAGTGTAAGTAACATTATACTTTGAGCACCCTTTGATATAATAATCAATTCCATTTCAAAACTAAATAATCAGATGTAGTTTCTTTACAAGAATGGTTAAAGACCTGATTTCAAAATTTCAAAAATCTCAACCTTAAAAAAGAGGTCAAACCAAATAGAGAAATTAACTCTGAAAGAATCTGCAAAAAGGTTTGGAATTGATAAAAATAATTCCTTATGTGGCTCTGATGATCATATCAATCTAGCTGTACTAACTACTCTAGTTGTGTGTTTCCTTTAATGTTCCTATTTTTAACTAAAAATGCTAGTTTCTTATAGAGAAGTGGTTTTGAACTTTTTTTCATTTGTGGACTCCTAAAATATTTCAAAAGGAAGTTTGGACCCCTTTGGAAATTTCAAATGGAAGTGCGGACCCCTTTGAACTGTAAATGTGGGTATTCACATACTTTTGATTGATCAAATTCCTCATTCACAGACCCCTTAGACCAGGGGTAATCTACCTTTTTGAATGTGGGGCTGGATCATGAACTTTTTATCACCCAGTGGGCCGGCGAGCAATATTCAAAGACCTCACAGGAAGCAGTATGACATTACCTTCCCCACCCAAAAACCCCTAAAGTACAGTGTTTACTTTTGTTTCCCGTCACAGCACTTTGGGCCTTAGAACATGACTTGGGGGGCTGCATGTTGGACAAGAGTGCCTCAGACAGTCTCTGGACCCCCAGGGGGTCTGCAGACCACAGGTTGAAAACCACTAGGAAGTGTTTTAGGGCTTATAGAGTGCAGGAGAGGTTAGTCAAATGTTCTTGAACTTTGGATAGTAAACAATTGCTATGGAGCTACCAAATTCACAGCAGGAGTGGGGTGTGTGATGGCTTCTTTGGTAGCAAAAGCCCCAGTTTTTCTTTTTTTTCTTTTAAAATGCATTCCCTCCCCTTCCCCAACCATTTCTGCCTTTTTCTTTCCCTCTCTATTCCCTATAGATAAGTATAAGTGAGCTAAGACATAGGATAAGCTTCATCATTTTATTTTGGTAGCAAGTTGTATTTGTTTTGTTTTTTCTCTTCTTCATATTGTATAATTATTATGTTTATATTGATTTTACTGTTATATATTACTGTTTTACTGATACTATATAATTTAGGCCTACATATGTAAATTAGCACAAGTCATGTCAAGTTTCCATTTTGTTTGTCAAGTCTCCATTCTGTCCCCAGGCCCAGTTGTGTAACCTGATTCATACCTACCTTTCCTATGTAACTTGGTCCTTGAATGAATGGGGATGAATGTGGGTGCTTGAGAGACAATGGCAGTAGGTCTAAAAATAGCTCCCTCTGAATGGCCAAACCATCAACACCAATATGTTGACCAATGACCCAGCCCTTGGAACCACCCTCAGCATTCAAGAAACAAAAGATGAGGCAACCCACCATTGTGCCCAGGCTGCACATGCTCAGTAAGAACAGCTGGAGTCCTCTGGAAAAGGTCTGAACTTTCCTGGACAGGCCCTCCCCATAGGAGATCAGAAGTATTCTGCCCCATAGAAAGGGGTAGTGAAGACTGACTCCTTGGGATGCCCTCTCCGTCTGGACCAGCACCATGCCACACCACCTATCCACCCAGAGGCCCTGATGGACACCCCCTCTGGACAACACCTACTGGACAAAGACCCATTTCCAGACTGGATAAGTAGCTATCACCACCTACCCCCTCTTCAACCAAGGACTTGGACTCTGCTTCTCTTCGCCACATGGACTCCAACCCTTCCACTGTGTCTCTTTCTCTTGCTGCCATTGTGAGAGTGTGTGCGTGTGTGTGTGTGAACCAATAACTTCATGGGGCTGTGTAGCGTGTTGTCTCTTTAGTAAACTTGTTATTTTGAAACCCTGAGTTGGGTTTTTGTCTGTTTCCTGACTGTTTCCTCCTTGCCACCACTTACCTGCCCCCCAGTCTCTAAGCTGGCAACCTGATTCCAGGCCCAAGCTCCCAAGTTTCTGCCTCTCTCTCTCTCTTTCCTGGCTGTCTCCTCCTTGCCATCACTTATCTGCTCCCCCACAATATCTCAGCTGTCTGCCTCAGTTTCCAGCCCCAATCTACCTTAAGTAACCTCAAGCCTCAGTTCCTCAGCCAGCTTCTCTCTAGTCCACTGGTTCTAATTTCAGTTCTGGCAACTTTCACTCCTTACATTTTAACTCTCTCTCCTTCACCTTAACCTTCCCTCAAGTATCCCAGGTACCCCAAACACACACATATATACTGTGCCATCCAAGTTAGGGACTTACCTATGTGTAGGTGGGTTGTAGGTGTGTGAACTGGTGAGTGTGCATGTGCGTATATATGTCACTGTGTACACGATATATGAATTAGTGATCTGTGTCTAACTTTTGGGATGTATAGTGTATGTGCTTGAATTGATAATAGGAATGCATGTGCCTAAGCTGGTTTGGATGTGTATGTGCCAGAGCTGGTAGTATGTGTATGTATGCACCTAATTGACTTGTGTGTTTGTGTATGTGCAATTGTGTCACACCTACTGTCAACAGTGCAATATTGAGATCCTGAGAGTTGGCCTGACCCCACAGGGCTACACTTTAATCTTGCAGGTTCCCTGTGCGCCCCCTACCATTGATTAGCAGAGAGGCCCACTGTTTGCTGCTTGCTCCTCATGGGTGGGGAGCCATTTTTAAATATGGCATCATTTTTGCTGCTCACTGCTGATTAGCCAAAGGGTCCTGGCAGCCTTGCTGTGTGTCTGTTGCTGATCAGCCGGGAGGCAAAAACATCACCATATTTAAAACCATGGTTTTTGCCTCCCCAGTGATCAGGAGTGAGCAGTGAAAGTTGGGGGAGCAGAGAATTTACAGGGGAACCTGCAAAATAAAAGGAGCTGCCACACAGCCCACGCATAACTCCTTATTAGTGGGGAGGCAAAAACTGTGGTTTTAAATACAGTGCTGTTTTTGCTTCCTGGCCAGTCAGCAACAGACAGCATGGCTGCCAGGGCCCCTCGGCCAATCAGCAGTAAGCAACAACTATGGTACCATATTAAAAACCCAGAAAAACTGCAGTTTTTGTCTCCCCACCAAACAGGAGCAAGTGGCGAGCACCAGGGCCCCTATGGCAATCAATGGTTAGGGAACACACAGGGAAACCTGCAAGATTAAAGGAGCTACCGCAATCCCACTGTAAATTTGGTAGATCCCTAACAATTGCCTATGACTGCAATGGGGCAGCAGTAAGTGACAAAGGTAGCTTTTTCAGTCCTGTCTGTCAGAACATTTTGTTGAAAAACAGTGAACCCCAAAATGATCCCCTTTTACAGAGTATTCTTTAATTTTAGAAAGAATCTTTCCCTTCAAAAACCTAGCTTCTTCTCTTTTTCACTTCCACTCTTTCTCCCTATTTTGCCATGGAGAAAAAAAGGACAAGGAGAGGAGCAAACAAATATTGTGATTTTTTGCAGATTTTAAACACTGTAAATTATCAGTAGAAAACCTGACACTGGAATTTTTTGTGGGTGATATTTCCACCTCCCAAAATTCCTCATGTCTGACAATGGGTATGTTTCACCATCTGCAGCTATGTATTTGGGAACATCCTTATTCCCATTGAAATTGGTCTGAAAATGAATCCTAAATGGAAGCTGGATCTAAGCCCTTCACAGTTAGGAAGGGAGAGAAAAAGCAGACTACCAAATGACAAACTAACATAGCTAAGAATAGGGAGCATCCATATCATAAGTTTTTGAGGATAGGAAGAGGAAGAAGGTTTGAAAAGTTTCATGTTTAAATAGTTGAAGCTTTTGAATGGTTTGACTTTAAGCAGAAAGAAACAATAATTTTCATATGGGTCCCAGATGTTCCTACCAGCATGATGTTAACCTTCAGCAGTCATCCTAAAATACTGTCTTTTCCTCACACATGCTCTTTATCACAGTTTGGAGACCCAACCACATTTCCTGGGATTCTGCCCAAATGAAAAGTCATTATTGCTATTCTGATATAGCTTATGGAAGCAGGTCAGCATTTATACCAAACAGCACCCAAACTAGGCAAAAATAATAAAAGAAAGATTGAGGCATTCATGAGGAACTAAACACCCTCTTTCTCTTTGATGTAGCAACTAAAAATAAGCAAGTGATGAAAGGGGCCTCCTGTCTGCTGTTAGGATAACACTGCTTTTCTGACAGGTCAATCAGTCCCTTTAACAAAATTCTGTCTCATAACCTAACATTTAGGGTTCAATTAACTTCTGACAATTAAAAATATCAAGGCAGATTAAAGATAGTCAGAAATGATCTTTCAAGTTTGTTAATTTATGATTCCTGGAAAACACACCAATGATAGAAAATAACAGCAGTAAAATATCCTAGGGCCTCAATGGAATATGATACAAGGATGGAACATACCAGAACTGTAACACATATGTACAAAAAAATATTATATCATTTTCTTAAGTGAGTTAAATGGTCATCATCACACTTGATATAGGCAACTTCTGCTTAGACGATGGTTATAGCTATTTGTTATCCATTGAAGTAGAAACTACCTGTAGAGCTTATTGAGAAATTTCTGATAAAGGGCAAAGTGAATATTTTCTCAATAAAAGTCTTTTCAATTAAGACCTCCAGTCTTTGTGTCGAGCCCTATATGAACACTTAGGGCCTTGTTACACTGTAATTTTCAGTGGCTCCTAGAGGTCTTAGCATCTGGATTGTCCACACATTATCACTTGAAACTAGTTTTAAACATTTGTTAGGCAGCTCAAAGTTAAGCCATTCCAGAGTGGGACTACCTCTGATCCATGTTAACTACCCAACTTTACACCATGGGATAGCCACTCTAGGCTACATCCTAGTGTAAAACCCCACCCACTTCCCCGCATCCCCACTGACTCAGGTCAGGCCCACTGTCCCCCTTAACCTCCCATTCTTCCCAACACCCCAGATAGCCACTCACTGTCCCCCACCCTCCTTCCCTTACTTGAGGCTGCCCACACTGTTTCTCCTAGGCATGCAGCCAGGGAAAGGATAACCTGCTTTCCTGGCTGTCACCACCACCACTTTTTGGGTGGGCTCAGCTCAGAGAAGAGCAACAATCTGGCTGCCACAGTGACACCAGCAGCAGGTTAGCCCTTCCCTGCCTGTTCCCTTGCGACAGACAACACAGTTAGACACAAGTTTAGCAAGGGCAGGGGACAGCCAGATATTGCAGGGGGGAATGGGGGAGGAGGGGAGAGGGGAAGCTTGGAATGGGCAAAGGGTGGAGAGGGGGTGGTTATTACCTTTCAGTGCTCCAGGTCCCTACTGGCCTGAAGTGTGAGCGCTCCAAATTCAAGCTATCACTAATACCAAGCAACATGTGAGTGGCTCACAGTGTAAGGTGTAACAAAGCCTTTAGAGAGATCCTGTATCTTTGTAGTGCCTACATTTTGTATAGGGCAAGAAGGAAGCAATAGGGCAAGAGTGAAGCAATATTATCCACATTTTGCATTGGGTATCAAAGGCAGAGAGAATGTGAAAGCTTTGCTCCTAGTCATACAACATATTTTGGCAGAGCTAGAAATCAAAACCAGATCTATGGATTCTGGATTCATATTAGTCACAAGTCCAGAAAGTGCCTGTAAGCCACTAAATAGATAATATGAAACTAGGTTGCGACTCTGAATGGAAATAATAGAATAATAATTCTGGTTATTTTGGGTGTCTGTCCTCTACTGAACTGGTATACATAGTGAATAGTATTTACCTAGTAGAATAAATAATAAATAAAAGCAATATACCCCTTAATTTTTTATTTACAACTTTTTAAAGGACACAGCTCTAAAATGTACCACTTTCTTCCACTGATCTTCCTGCAAGTGAAGGTAACTCAGCATTGATACATTTGGTCTTGTTTTTATAACATGTATTGATTGGGCTTTACAAAAGTAAGTGACAAATTCTGAATTGGTACAAAATTAACTAGATTAAAGACTTAAAAATAGACAAAACAATTATTTGTTTGCATCCAAACAGCCTTGTTAATGAAATACATATTGGTTCTAAAATGAATGCTAGAAGCTGGCTTACATAAGTTTCACACTTCCATAAACACAGTAAGCCTATATCACTAAAGAAAAATCCCTCACATTTTGTAACTGAGTTCTTGATGCAGTACTCCTCAGCTACCAGAATACTACATGATTCATGGTCTGGGGTATTATAGTTTAAATATTTTCTTCAAGTACTTCAAGTAAACACTATTCACACTATGGTCACTTTTATGGGCATTGTACAGTATAGTTCATATTAAAAAGCCTCACTGAAAAAGTGAGAAGTGAAATTAAAAAATTTAGAGGAAAAATAGATGAACAATTTATTTAACAACAGAACAAGTAGCAGCCTTTTCCAATATACCATAAAGAAATGCTCTTTCTTTAGAAGCTGGAACTTTCATCAAGATTAGTCATATATTAAGCACCCTGGAATGGCAAAAATTCACTGCAATGCTTTGCCAAAACAATAGCCTCTTTCAGGAACCATGTCTTAGTTTATACAGGATAAAAAAAGATCTTTGGATAATTAGAACACATGGAAGACTAGCGTAATTGCTAGAATTTAAGGAGGAAATATTGAAGTGTTCTATAATTGTCTCTTCCCATTATCTCTTCACATAAGCAGAAAGGTGTCAAGTATAATGGTCTATTAATTAAAAAGCATGGAACTGGAAGTCAAGGTTCCTGAGGTCTTTTCCTAATTCTGCTACTATTTTCTGCATGACTCTGGACAAGTCAGTTAACATCTCTCTTTGTGAAATCGTTTGGACAATAAACTTACTCACAGGGGCATCATGAGAAGCAAATGCAGACACAAAATCCACAGCCACAAAAAAGCTTTGAGAAAAGAGAACCAGCATGGTTCTACAAAGCAAGGGAACCCACAGGACCTAGCACCATGGTGGTAGTCTCAGTGCTCAGTGATCCCATAGGGCCAGATCAAGAAAATTTCAGAACTAAAGCTTCCATTAGGGGCTCAAGTATCATCTCTGGAAAAGATCCCCAGACAACATGTGACTTGGAAAGAAAGGGATTGCTCCCTTCTGAGATTTATAAAATAATAATAATCATCATCAGCATCATCACAGAAAATTTGGGTTGGAAGGGAGCTCAGGAGGTCATCTAGTCCAACCCCCCTGCTCAAAGCAAGAACATCCCTAACCAGATCATCTCATCCAAGGCTTTGTCTAGCCTGGTCTTGAAAGCCAAGATTCCACCATGTCTCTGGGTAACTTTTTCCAGTGCTTTACTACTCTGCTAGTGAGAAAGATTTTCCTAAACTTCCCCTGCTGCAACTTGAGACCATCGTTCCTTGTTCTGTCATCTGCTATCTCTGAGAACTGCCCAGCTCCATCTACTTTGGAACCACCCATCAGGTCATTGAAGGCTGCTATTAAGTTTCATTTTAGTCTTCTCTTGTCCTGAGTGAGCCCAGTTGCCTCAACTTCTACTTGTAAGTCCTGTACCCATCCCCCTAACCATTTTTGTTGCCCTCCACTGGAGTCTCTCCAATTTGACCACATCCTTTCTATAGTGGGGAGACCCAAAACTGGACACAGTACTGTAGATGTGGCCTCACCAGTGCAGAATAGAGGAGAAGAATCACTTCCCTCAAAGTGCTGGAAACACTCCTACCAATGCAGCCAAGTATGCCAATAGTCTTCTTGGCAACAAGGGCACGCTATTGGCTCATATTCAGCTTATGGTCTCTTGTAATCCCCAGGTCCTTTTTCTGCACAGCTGGTGCTTACCAGTCAGTCCTCAGCCTGTACCAGACATGGGATTGTTCTGTCCTAAGAGCAGGACTTTGCACTTGTCCTTACTGAACATAATAAGATTTTTTTTTTGGTCCAATCCTCCAATACATGGAGGTCTCTCTGAATTCTGCCCTCCAGCTTATCTACTACTCCCCACAGCATGGTGTCATCTGTAAATTTGCTGAGGGTGCATTCCATCCCATATTTCAGGTTGTTGATGAAGATATTGAACAAAACTGACCCCAAGACTAACGTCTGGGGTGCTCCACTTGATACTGGCTGCATATGAGGCATACATCTTTCTACTTGTGCTGAGTCATAGGTCATAGGATTTGGTTTTATTTGTTTTGACATCCCTGGAAAAATGGTATTATATAAGAGCAGTTTAATCTTTGTCAATCAAAAATTGTTTACATAGAACACTAAATAAGCGAGTGTAACTAAACATAAAATATTCAGATCACTCAATTTTGTTATTGTACAGGGAAGGAGCATGACAGTATCTTGTTAATCAACGTGTTATTGGTATAAAAAGAAACAAATGCCTATACAATGGACGTGTTGCTGAAGTGTAAATGGAAACCAGATGCACAGCTCTCTGCAGAAAAAAGTGGTAAGTGGGAGTTATATTTTTGCCACTATGCAATTTTCCTCCAGATTTTCATCTCTTACCCAACTCACTGCATTGGTATAAAAGTGTTCATTTTATATACAAATGATTCCTCCACATGTTACTTTTTCCTTACAGTCTCCAGAGGAGACAGATTCTTACCACATATAACATTGCATCCCTGTATATGTTACATACAACCTAACTTGCAGGTACTTTCAGCAGCAGATGATGTTTTAAAGTGATCTTATCATATCTGATAACTACATAAAATTAAAATATTAAGGGATTTTTATCCCTGGCCTATGTAGATGTTTATGGAATTCACAGGCTTCTTCTCATTCCCCTGTTCCCACATGAGAATTAGAAATAACTGTAAACTTTGCCAGTGGTCCCCAGAGTAGACAAGAGACTACTTACCCAAGCTTTTGGTATGAGAAGGTAATACATAGTGTAACGTGGATGATGCATCTAAACATTCCTGCAAAACTAATAAAAATCTCTGCTATCGTATATTCAAACTCTCAGTAGAACTGCCTTTGTTACACATGCTGAGCCATATGCAGAACTCTGATGGAGATGGGGAGCCAACTATTGTCACCTGATTGTAATGCTTGATCTAGAAACAGCTAAGCCCAAGACATCTGCGAAATTATGGCAAGTTTAGCAGAAGTCATCACAAAAAAAGATCTGTTCCTGAAGGGTCCAGAGGAGGCATCCATTAATCATTGTAGCATGAACTCCTTACAAATGGCAGAAAGGGCACTGAGGCTTATGACCACTTAGAAAATTAATGTTAGACAGCTCCTCAGGTTCTTAATCTCTGGATTGTCCACATGTTAACCCCTGAAACCAATTTCAATCAACTTTGGGCAACTTAAAATTATGCCACTCCAGAGCAGGTTTATCTCAGATCCACATTACCCAGCTTGCTTTCCATTGTTGGCCACTCCCCAAAGATGTGGCACCCAAGATGCAGTCTTCTAGCATCCCAGGATACAGTATCCCCTCCCCTTTGCTTCTTTTCTGTGTGAACAAGCTATCCACTTCATGAACTTTACTGCCCAGGGGGGCAGTTCTGATACCAAACCCAATTCTTCTTCTGTCCCTGGGGATGTGACCTTCCCACCCCCAGAGGTGCAACCCTGTGCAAACAGCCTGAAGAGCTCATATTTGTTCACATTTTCATATGAATATAAGAATATTTTTTTGATTTTCTCATGTTTCTATATGGCACATGCCAAATAGCCATGTCACATGATATGGACAGGTCCAGGAATAGGGTCTGCAGGGGAAGAGAGGGGGGAAACAAGATTGGAGCCAGATAGGGTCCCCAAGAGCTGAAGCTTCCTTCCTGGGATAAGGACAGGGGCAGAGGAAATAGTTATCCCCAAAGTGCCTTCCCTTACCACCCCTACCTCCCAGCTACCGTGGGAAGCATGACCAGCACCCCCACATCCCAACCTTCTTTAATTTACTTCCTCTTTATTACATTTAAAGTCTTCTCTCTCTTTTTTTACTTCTTTTTTTAATCCTTCATTTGTTGACTTCCTTCATTTCACCACTCTTCTCCACACCCATTTCCTTTCTATTTCCCATTTCATTACCCACCCCAATTACATTAACTCTTTACTTCTCAGCTTCCTGTTCCTGCCTCACCTCCAACCCATATCTTACACATCCTCACCTAGAGCAGGGATAGCAGTCTGTCCTAGCTCACTAGCCCTATAGTGGTAACTCAGAGCTCTTAGTCAGGCCCTTCCTCACAAGCCCTCTAGTGGCAAGTCACAGCTGTGCAGGTAAGGGGCAGTCAGAGAAGGTTTTTAGCCTTAAAACATGACTGCTTCAAACTCAAGCTAGCACTAACACCAATCAACATTTGAGCAGTTCAAAGTGCTACGTGTAACAAAGCCCTTACATGATGCTGGGAAAAAGCCAGAAAGTCTATTTGGTAGTTTAGACTCAGTAAATAATTAAAGCAAGTAGAGTTGACAAAGGAAACATCTAGGCTTGAATGATAACTATTTACCTCTGTCCTGGCAGTCAGAAAGTAGGTACACATCTTTTTTTAGGTAGGTATGCAACCTATTTTCTTGTGAGTGACTGCTACTGAAAATGAATTGTAATAGCTAAGGTATCAATAACCACAGCAAGATTGATATTAGATTATATACAACCACATTCTCTCTAAAGAGTTCTAATGCATTTCTTAATGATAGTCTTAGAGAAGGAAATATCAGTCATTTTTAGGCTTTCAGGGCTGAATCTTTTGTTGTTTTGGAATACATGGAGAACTGCAAGGCTTCTGTATATTTGAATGTTGTAGAAATATTTGTGAATCTTGAAGTATCATATGAATTCACCTACATTTCTGCCAACAATTATAGAGCATCATTATTATAATATCTCAAACACCTTCCCTGTTCAATCTCAGGCATGACGGAATAGGGAAATGTATCTGGAAAGTGCTATACTGGTTCATATCTAGCATACTGTTCTGTCTCTGATGGTGCCTAGGACCAGACATATCAAGGAAACTGTAAGAAATCTCACAGAAAAGAGATCTAGCCTAATCCAGCCCTTAACTTGTAATAGATAGAAACATGTTTAAACCCCAGATCATGATTTTTTTTTATGCCAAATATTCTGCCCATCTCTTGTATATTCTGTATATAATAATTCTATATATTCTATATTTTTTCCATCCATATAAATTCACAATCCTGCTTTAAATCCTGGGAAATTCTTGGCATCATTGACATGCTATGGCTATGAGTTAAATTGACTGCTTAATAGCCTTGCATTTGTTACACCAAAAGTTATTTTGTTCATTTTGCTTTGCAAGACAATTAAGCAGTTTCTGGGTATGTACACACATTACATTTAGATTAAACTAATTAGCATTTAGTCAATCTGAGTGCCAACCTGTGCAGGTGTTTGGAGGAGTTAAATTATGCAAAAGAAGGCCTGATTTAAATTAGTTCAGCTGAGGAAGTGAACTAAGATCATCAATAGGTTAGCCCCATTCCCCCATCACCCCACTACAGACTTGCTAGCTCTCCTCCAATCCTGCCCACCCTGACCTACTTATATTGGGTTCTTGACATAGCTCCTGGCACTAGCAAACATATGCACAAGCCACTCCCAATCTAAAATCACACAGTTTAAAGTAAGCCATGTGTTCATAGATCAGGTGCAGCAAACATCTGCATATACCATTTGATATAGTGTTCCAGTCTATAGCATTTATTATTTTTCATATTTTCTAATGTTTGTCTAATATATATTTGTAGGCATTTTCCATACCCACTCCCAGCCTCTGAACCCTGGTTCAGTTAGAAGCTTCTGAAATTCTTCAGATTTTATTCTGGATTTGTCCATTTCATTAACTCCTTACTCAACTTCTTTTCCAAATCATTAAATAGTTTCAGTTGTAACACAGAACTTTATGGCACCCAGCTCTTAACATGTTTTCAGGTTTAAAATGAACAATTTATTTTGGCTACTCTTATTTTTTCTGTTACACAGAGAAGTTCTGATAAATGGGAATACTTTGTCTCTCGTTTCATGAATATTTAGTTTCTTCTGTAGTCCCTTGTGATGGGTCTTTTCAAAGTCCAATTAAGTTGTATAGCTGATTCTTCTATGTCCACTACTTATGGGTTCACTGAAGGTGCTAAAAGATAGTTAAACATGACTTTTATTAGTAGAAGCTGTTGATTAGACATTACTAGATTCTGCTTTCTAGGTTTCATTTGTCCTATTTTTACGTGCTTGTTTTGCCCTCTGGTATGCATAACATATTAGTTATTTTTTTCTTTTGATATATGGTTCACTTGAAAAGTATGGAAGTACAAGCAGTCCTCAGACTTGTGACACAACTGGTTCCTGAAAACTATGCCTTAAGCTGAAACATAATTCAGACCCAATTTTCCCATAGGAACAATGTTATAAAGGGAGGATTAGTTCCTGAACCAAGGCCTAATACACTATTTTCACCAAAAATAACCTAGAATTTTGTTCTCAATCTATTATAGCTGAGTAATATAGTTACATTAATGTCTTTATATTGTGAATAGTAATCATATTGATTTGCAAGGACTTCTTTGAGGTGACTTTGCTGGACTTTTTTAAGGGCTCTTGGTTGGGCTTTCTGGGCAGACAAGTGCAAGATACTGCATCTAGGGAGAAGGAACCAGCAACACACCTATAGGCTGGAGAACACCCTTCTTGTCAACACAGTGGCAGAAAGGGATTTTGGAGCCATTGTTGACTCCAGGATGAACATGAGCTGCCAATGCGAGGAAGAGGTCAGTAAGGCTAACTGCACCTCGTCATGCATCTACAGATGCATCACAAGCAGGTCTGGGTAGGTGATCCTTCCCCTGTATGCAGCATTGGTCAGGACACAGTTGGAGTACCATGTCCAGTTATGGGTGCTGCACTTTGAGAGGAATGTGGCTAGCATTGAGAGGGTCCAAAGGAGAGCTACTCACATGGTCAAGGGGCAGCATGGCAGGCCCTACAAGGAGAGGCTAAAGGGCCTGAACCTATTCAGCCCCCACAAGAGAAGACTGAGAGGAAATCTGGTGGTCATTTACAAACTCACCAAGGGGGACCATCAAGAACTGGGGGAGGCTCTGTTCCCTCGGGCACTGCCTGGGTTTACTAGGAATAACGGCCACAAATTGTGAGAGAGAAGGTTCAGGCTGGATTTCAGAAGACATTACTTTACAGTTAGGGCTGCCAGACTCTGGAATGGGCTCCCAAGTGAGGCGGTACTCTCTCCTACTGTGGGGGTCTTCAAGAGGAGGCTGGGCAGATATTTGGCTGTGGTGATATGACCATGGCACCCATTCCTGCTTAGGGAAAGGGGTCAGACCTGATGATCAGTTTAGGTTCCTTCTGACCCTAAGCACTATGAAACTATGAGACTATGATACGGGCTCTTGGCTGGAGTCTTCTAAGGAGTCTTGGCTGCAGGTTTTTCTGGAGTCCTGTCTGCTTTCTGAAAGAAAAATTCTCCAGGGAAATTTGGACAGATATTCTCCAGGGAGATGGGTGACACAGTGAATTTGTTAACTGGTGTCATATCGCATCACATCAAGTGTTGTGAAGTCAAAACCTATGTCAGAAAGTCAAAACAGGATGTCAATTTATAAATGTTGTAAGTGCCATTCATTGTAACTCAAAACATCTTAAATCAAAGACTGCTTGTCCTTGACTAGTTATCAGCACATAGGTACCCATCATGCATAATTATTTATAAATTTTAATTAAAAATAAAGTTGTGTGTGTGTGTGTGTGTGCGCAAGCGCATGTGTGTATACATGAGTATTCTACATGGTTTCCTCTTGGAACAAATAAATATTAAAGGCAAACAGTCACTGACAGACTGGACATGAACTGGTTCAGATTTTTTAACCAATATTATAAGCTACTGTTTATTTTCTGCCCAAAGAATGGCAAGCTGCAATTGGCAGTTGTTCCCAATACTTATTAAATGGAGACCCAATACTCCAAGATGAAAACAGTTTTTCTCCACTTTGATGTATGATGTAGATTTTCCACCTACATCATTTTTTAAAATTGCAGTTACATCCTTTTTGTCAAAGATCTGGACACCAAAGCATAAAAAATACATTCTTGTTAAACTATTATTTTTGTGTAAGAATAAGCATTTTCCTGCTTGACATCTGGCAGCGATTTATAGTACCAGGAACCCTTCGTTTATAGTACACGTCTGGTCTGATTTTAGTACTTTTTTGGTTTAAATGTTGTCTTATTGTTTTTTTTGGCCAAAAAATGGCATTGGATGGCGTAGATCTCAACTAGTAGATTTACACTACACTTTGCACTAAAATCACCATCATAAGAACTATCTAATGTGTAAAATCTGTTGTGCATATATATCTGTGTCTGGCTAGTTCCCAGTTGCTAGAGGGTGGTATCTTAACATAAAATAACCTCTGTATAAACTATGGGTTTGTAAAAAAATGTAAACACTCTATGTTTGTGCAGTCTGATGGAAAGTAGTCCCTCTCAATCAATTGCTGAAACTGTAGATAAGCCTGAGTTACACGTTCCCAAGATCAATTAAAATCTAAATATAAAACCTTTGTAAATGTATGGGTGTCCAAATGATTGTCTGTAATGTGGTTATATTTTGAGTAAAACACACAAAATAGTGCACAGTCACTTTATTCTTTATGCCACTTAATGCTCGTGCCTTAATTTAAAAGTTGTGTTCTGTTGAAGAAAAGCTATGAGATCACTCATGTGGTCATTAGAACTGTAATCAAGAATAAATCCTTATAATTTTCTTGCCTTACAAACACTAATATTTGTAGCAAGCCTAGGGTATTTCAGGTAGTCTGCTACCCCTTGGTGACCTGCCTCAATTGCTGGATTCTCTGGCATCGTCTCTCTTATTGCCTGCCACATCCTGATATTCTCAAAGCTACATTTCGAAGACTGTCCTTAAATAGCCAAGTCCTGAGCTGAAACTCCTTTTCTGTTGGAGAGCCCTCTGTTCCTCTGTCTCTCTCTCATTTGCTTTGGGCATGACAACAGCCCCTAAAAAGTTCATAGGCCTAGCCACCACCCTTCTTACAGTTCTCTGGACTCTCAAGCCTCCACAGCTTTCTTGGAGCTTCAGCAGTTGGGGTGGGGGGAGCAGTGATCAGGGGGGCTTGGGGGCTGGGACTGGGTGGAGCAGGGATTGGGGAGTTCAGGGGCAGGCAGGGAGTGGGACCAGGTGGGGATTATGGCTCAGGCAGGGAGTGGGATTGGCAGGGATTGGGGCAGGGATTGGGTTGGTTGTGGTGTGGTGGGGGGGGGGGGGGGGGGGTGTTAGTGGGGGGGGGGGGGGGGGGGGGGGGGGGGGGGGGGGGGGGGGGGGGGGGGGGGGGGGGGGGGGGGGGGGGGGGGGG
>JAGPOW010001918.1:38348337-38454297 GCA_030014935.1 Caiman crocodilus | reverse complement strand
GTGGGGCCAGGTGAGGCACGGATCCAGGGGCTGGGGGGATAGGTAGGTGGTGGGGCATGCAGGGATCTGTGGGGGGCAGGGATCGTAGGCCTTGGGGGCTGGGAAGAGATGGGGCTGGGCAAGGCAGGGATCGGGGTCTTGGGGAGCAGGCAGAGGATGGGGCCAGATGGGGCAGGGATTGGGGGCTGGGGGAGCAGGTGGGGCCAGCAAGGGTCCCCTCCATGGTCCTCTCCCCGCTCCTCCAGTCCCCGCAAGCCCCCTACTTACCAGCACTGGAGCCCGGGTCCAGCTCCCTGCATTATATATAGAGAGACAGAGAGACAGTGATCAGTTGCGCTAGCTCCCATTTTGACTCTAAATATAGTGGTACTCAGTTTTCAAAGGAGCTCCACACCAAGCTGTTCTTATTGAGATTAAAGCATGCATGTATAGACATAACTGCTGACACTTTTGAAGAGGAAATCACAGGCAAAACTGACTGCACCTGCCCCTGCATCTCCTAATGTACCCTTGTCAAGCTAGACCTTAGTATCTGGGCCTTGCAGAAATATGAAAATGCATAGTGCCCTAACACTAAGTCCACAATGAGTGTGACTCATGTGTGGACACATGCCAGCCCTCTATCTATGTCACATGTTTGTCTCCAGCCTGAACCATATATTGGGGTCATACAGGTCTTTGCACGCTGATTTTCCTAAAATGTAGTTTGAGTTCTACAGTGGACTAGAGGAAGCTTGTTTAAACTAATCACTGTTGCTAGCATGTGTTTTATGAAATCTACATCTGGAGTACTGTGTCCAGTTTTGGGCCTCCAGATTCAGAAAGGATGTGGACAAATTGGAGAAAGTCCTGCAGAGGTCAACAAAAATGATTAAGTGACTGAAGCATATGACTTCTGAAGAGACACTGGGGGAACTAGGCTTATTTAGTCTTCAGAAAAGAAGACTGAGAGGGGATCTGATAGCAGCCTTCAACTACTTGAAGGATGGTTTAAAGAAGATGGAGGTAGACTGTTCTCAGTGGTGACAGGTGACAGAAAAGGAGCAATGGTCTCAAGTTATAGCAAGGGAAGTTTAGGTTAGATATTTAGAAAAAAAAACTTTCATGCTGGGAGGGTAGCAAAACACTGGAACAGGTTACCCAGAAAGGTTGCAGTCTCTCCATCCTTGGAGGTTTAAGGCCCAGCTAGACAAAGTCTTGTCTGGGATGATCTAGTTGTAGATTTCCCTGCTTTGAACAGGAGATTGGACTAGATGACCTCCTGAGGTTCCTTCCAACTCCAATTTTCTATGATTCTATGAAATGTTCTAAGTGATCTTCACAGTCATCTTCTCCATATTACCAAAGTACAAAATTCTGATTTTCACATAGTATCAACTTAGGGGTGCCAAGAGACAGTCATGTGCCTCATTGTACAAACTGCCCATGATCCGTATTCTGAACATAGAAAGGAAAGGAATTACAAACTGTTATACCCTTTATTATTTGAACACTGGGGAAATAGGTTAAGGTGGAAGGGAACTGGCAGAGACTCCACTCCATTTGCATATGTGCCAGCTAAAAATCATGCCAGTGAAGAAAGCCAGGTCTACAGATAGTTGTGTGCTAGACTACCATTCATAAGCAACACTTACAACCAACCATGAACCAGTAGGAAACAGCAGAGAAAATCTGAAACATTTTAAAAATCTATTTCAGTATAACAAGGGTGTCATTGTAAAATATTTTATATACAATGAGTAAAAGCAGTCTTTAAAAAGTATTAGTTTGATAGTGTCATTTTAAATTGGTATGCCATGCTGTCACGTCAAATAATATACAATTTTAAATAAACGGAGGTTTTCATCAAAATAATCCAAACATAGGTAATATACAGCCCAGCATGGAACAGGTAATGTCCTAAACTAAAGAACTTTTTATTTTAAAATTTAAAATATAAGCAGTCATCACGTTTCTAAAGCCGAGACCGAAATCGTCTGTAAAGTTATGCTGACCTGATAAATATTTGATTCTTTATGAAGTACACACCACTGGACTATTGCATAGCTCTTATTTAAGAGCTTCCTCTCAAATACCAAGAGAAGCTTAGCCACACAGCCTTTTAGTTGCAGTGTGCACCTGCTGAAGCTTTTCAGAAGGGCAAATAAATGGGTGCAGATTGAGAAGTCAATTACTGTGAATAGTCCTTGGGGAGGAGGATGCCTGAACATTGTCACTAGATGGAAGGTGGCTTTGTTGCTTTAGGTATCTGTCAATGCAGATTACATAGAAAAACAGGGAGTGGCATAAGCCAGAAGTACAAAGTTTCTTTATATAAAGAAATGCCAGGGGAAATTTTGCTCTCTCCACTGGCAATGATATTTCCCCGCAATTTGACTGTACTTCATCATATTAAAATCATTTGGAAATTCCCCTCAACTTTAATGAGAATAAGACCTGGTCCTTTAAAAAAAAAAATCACACTGCCCTATAATTTTGTGTCTGCATTAGGGCAGTATGAAACTTCAGCAGCCGTTTTGTTTTGGAGGTGTTTCATCTCATTTCAGTCCCCGAAACACCACATCTGAAATGAAACAGAAGGCTCCAAAACATCTCTAAAATGAATCAAAACCATCTGAAATGTTTCAGAATGGTTCAGCTATTTCAGAGGTGGGCTTGCAGGGAAACAGAAGTTCAGAAGAGGGAGGAGTAAAGTGCGGGGGGAGGACTGCTCTGATATTGACATCTATAGCTGACTAGCGTCTGTGAACTGTCCCTGAGGTCCCTTCCAATGCCAGTGCTTTGGGGGAGGGACGGAGAACTAGCATATAAGCCTCTGTGTGAAGCCTTTCACTGCCTTTTGTGAGATCTGTCTCTTGCAGCATGAGCAGCAGAGCACAGCATCTGAAGGATCTAGGCTGGTAGCAGTAGGTAGTGTGTTGCTACCAAGTTGTAGCCAGCCAGTAGCCAATCTTTTTCCACTTACCCTTGCTTACCATCCCTATTGTTAATCTCTTTCGAATATTTCGGCCCTCCAAATCCTCTTATTTATTCTTCAGGGGGGTTTTTCACCCCAATCAAAAAGAAAGCTGTGCTTTTCCTGATAGTATGTCATCCATCATTGTGTAGGAAAGTACAGTGCATAAATTATACATACACTTTCCAGCACACCAAACATTAAGTGTGATGGAAAGGCAGGTGCCAGATCTTTTGCCAGGAGAGCAAGGGGGCAGAGGGAGAACTGCATGTTCCCCCTTTCTCCAAATTTAGATGCACCCTCTTACTTAGCAGGCATGAGGCTTCTGCTGCTAGTGGCAGCAAGGAGGTGGGAGCAATGTCTGCACCTGCCCTACCCCCACTAACACCAGCAATATTAATAACCCTCAGCACTACCAGCATGACAGTCTACTCCCACCCAATTTCAGTTCCCAGCCTGACCTTTCCAGTGCCAGAGGAGGAGCTAGACCTGGAACCAAGGAAGATCAGTGCTATAGCTAGAGAAGTTCTGGGGAAGGAGGGAGAATCCGAGTTTGTTCTCCACACCCCTCAAAGTTCCCCCAGTCCCAGGTCATCTTCTCTGGAAAGCACCACAGACTAGGTTAAGGTTTTGGAGGCAAGTGGCTCAGCTTAGTCCGTTCCTCCAGTTGTTGCACCTCTGCCTGCTGAGGAAGGGGATAAGGCAGGATCCACAGCTTTATCAACCTCTGGATATAAAAATTCATGGACTCAATACAGACATTGGATTTATACCACACTATAACCTGCCTGACATCTGATTCCCTAGGTACCTCTTCACTTTTACTTGGCTGCTACATCCCCCTTCATCATCATCCCCCACCCCTCTTCCATCCCGTCGCTCACCCCCTGATGCTTCAATTTATATTTTCACTGATTCTTTCTTGCCTGTAGCCCAGCCTCTGGCTTCTTTACTATTCATTCCATCCAGGAAGAGTACACATCAGCTGCAGATGCTTCCTCAGACTAATGAAGGATTTTTAAACCCAAAAGCTTGCTAAGATATCTTTCTCCAACTATCCAGTTGATTTTAAAAAAGATATCAGAGGAACCCTCAACTAGTCCGTGCTGACACCAGGACCCAAAGGAGGGTGGGGGGCAAATGGCCAGGGGCCCACCATTAGAAATACCCACAGCAAGAGATTTAGGATTCCAACAGACATGAAGGTGGGGCCAGGACCTAAGGGGGAGCCAAAGGTCTTAGAGAAGGAACCATAGCTGGAGGGGGTGAAGGCTGCAATGTGGAAGGCATGGGCCACAGTGCAAGTGAGGTACAAAGCTGTGGAATGGATGTTACCCCAAGACACCTAAATGAGCAGCCCCCCACCTGGGAAGCATCTGAATCAGTTTTCCATCAAGACGTGGCAGAAAAGAGGGGCAGGTGGTTGGCCTGGAAACAGGTGGGTGGGCGGAGATCTAAATGGCATAGGGAAAGCCCCCAATTACAAGCTACCATCCCTGCTGGTTTTATCCTGCTCTACCTACACACATGCACACACAAGTGACACAAGTTTCACTGAACAATTTGAGGTGCAGCTTCACAGAACGCCCTGCGCCTATCTCCTTGAAACCTGGCATGCTTTATTCCCTGAGAAGGGGCTACCATCTCTCCTGTTTCCATTCTACTCTACTTTCATACACACACACACACACACACACACACACACACACACAAGTTTTGCTTTTAACAGTTTTACAAAAACAGTTTCACAAAACCCCCTGCATCTATCTCCTCGAAATGTTGCAGGCTTCATACTCTCAGAAAGGGCTTCCGTTCCTGAAATTTTCATCTGAACCAGGCAGGAAATGACAATGTTATAGGCATTTTAGTGCTTCCCCATTATAGCCTATGGCCGAATCACCAAAACAGTGTCAAAACTCTGATGTAGATTAGGCTGAATTGAAATGGAACAGTATTCTGAAACACTGAAATGAATCACTGTCCCTCCAAAATGGGCAGATCCAAAATCAAATCAAAACATAGCCATTTTGCACAGCCCTCACCTGCATGTATTTATAAGTACACTTAATTACAAGTTAAATGCTACAATTTCTACACGTCATATTGATTTTGACTACACAGCCCATTGGTAATAGCTAGACATATAGCAAGCAATGATTGCCATTACTTCTTCAGTTTTCCAAAACATCCCACTTCACCTTTTTTTTTTTTTTTTTTTTACTAACTTGTTACTGTTTCTGTCTTGTAACAAAGGACATCTTTACCTGTGGTCTGGCATGGAGAAGGGCAGCTTTAGAGTGGCTACAAGAGCTGCCCTAAATAAAGTGCCTGCGAGTATTATGTATACTCAATGTTCCATGCATCAAAATGGCAGGAGGGGCACTTTAACTAAAGTTAATTTGAAAATATTGATATTTGTTTTTATTTTAAGTCAATTTGGAAGCCTACCTATGCCTTGCTCATTGTGATAAATAAATTCTAAGTACTTATATATTTTGGTGATTGATTTTGTTTTTTTAATCATGAAAAATGAGATCTCCTCCTATCCCCTTCACTAACTAGGAAATAGGTCCAGCTGCAGCTGTCCCTTCACTGTTGCTTTGTAGTACTGAGAAGCCCTGATATGCTGGTGCCCCTCATTCTCAGCCTACAGCCCTCCACTCACCACAGCCCTGCTGGTGTCCTTCATTCCCCCTGCTCCCCCTGCCACAGCCCAGCAAGTATGTGGTCCAGGGAGGTGTGTGTGGGGCAGTGGAATACCCAACCATAGGCAATGCATCAGGGGGGTATAAAGAGGATACATGCCCCACCCCCAGATTTTTACACCCAGTGGGGCACTAGGTTGCAGCCTGGCCTGACTAGCTTTGGGCAGAAGCTGCCTCTGCAGCACAGTGGACAGCACCTGGAGTGTGAGGGTGAAGCATGGCAGCAAAACTCATTGCTTCAACTGCCACCACTAAGCCCTGGCTCAACCATACAGCCATGGCTGCCAAGGTGAGGTGCCCCCTGCCTGATGCCACTGCATTATGGTAATGCAGGTGGTGCAGGGTTTGCAATGGTGGCAGCAACAAGTATCACTATCCTGATTCATCATCCTATGATGGGTCCTGCATTCTGGGCCATGGAGGTAGTTCCTGCCTGGTGCCAGTTCACCCAGGCTTCATCCCCATGACTTGTTGTGGGCACAGAAAATTTGGGGGGAGGGCATGTGTCCCCTATACCACTTCGAGTGAATTGCCTATGGAGCCCAACCCCTCCCTAGGAGTGTACATAGTGGTGGGGAGCCACCCCTGCCACTGGACGAGCCACCTGTGGCTCCATCCTGCTCTCCATATAGGTCCCATGGCTTGGCATTCCTGACTGACCTTGGGCACTGCACATCACCCAAGCTGGGCAGTGCCCCCAGCATCAGCCAGCAACCTTGCCCCAGTCCCTCCCTCACCATGCGGACTCAGCACAAGCCACTGCCTCAGCCTCCCTAGAAGTCAGGTCCCCTGCCCTCCCATTCATCACTTATGTTCCCCCAACAGACTTACCTTCAGGGAGCTTTGAGCTGTTTGGGGCTGTACTGCTGCCACATCCATGCCATGTGTGCACATGTGTACATGAACATGGTGCCCCCTGCCTCAGTTCACCCTCCTCCCACTCCCCTAAGCACAAGCAGGCTGGATCTCTGACAGCCTTCAAGGAAAAACCTGTGGTTTCCTGTGGTTTTCTTCATTAAAAGATAAAAAACATGTTTTTCTTCTTTAAAGGAGAAAATACTCATTTTTCCATGGCTAACAAGGTTCTTTGGGGGATGGATACCAAAGCCCTGAGTTAAGTGTGGAAGCAGGAGACCTGAAGGAAGAGCAACCAGGAGGAAGCAATGGGGGATGTGTTCTCATGCTTCCTGAGAAATCAGGGCAATGGACTAGTTACACTTCAGGTGCCTGTACACAAATGCACAGAGCCTTGGAAACAAGCAGGAAGAATTGGAAGTCCTTGCAGAGTCATGGAACTATGACATTATTGGAATAACAGAGACATGGCGGGAGGTCACATGACTGCAGCACTGTAATGAATGTGTACATACTGTTCAGGAAGGATAGGCAGGAGAGAAGAGGAGGAGTTGCACTTTATGCAAAAGAGACATATGATTGCTCAGAGCTCCAGTATGCTACTGAGGATAGGCCTGTTGAAAGAGTTTGGGTTAAAATTAGGGGGGGAAGCAACAAAGGTTATGTCATGGTGGGGGTTTGCCACAGACCAGGAGGAAGAGGTAGATAAGGCTTTCTTCAAACAGAAAGCAAAAGTTGCAAAAGTTGCTTGCTAGCAAGCATCATAGCTCAGCCCCTGACATGGATCTTTGAGAACTCCTAGTGCTCAGGTGAAGTGCCCAAAGATTGCAAGAAGGCCAATGTTGTGCCTATCTTGAAAAAAAGGGAGGAAAGTAGATCCAGCAAACTACAGGTCCATCAGTCTGACCTTTATACTAGGGAAGGTCTTGGAAAAGATTATCAAAGAGGTCATCCTTAACAGACTAGCTGACAGCAATATCCTGAGGGATACCCAGCATGGGTTTGCTACAGGTAGGTCTTGATGACCAATCTTATTTCCTTTTCCAACCAGGTGACCTATCACCTGGACAAGGTGGAAGAGATTGATGTTATATATCTTGACTTCAAAAAAGACTTTAATACTTCTCGTACCCCATGAACACCTCTTGATGAAACTCACTAACTGCAGCCTCAACCTCACCACAATCCACTGGCTGGGGAATTGGCTTCATGGTAGGACACAGAGGGTGATGGTTGATGGAAGCCAATCGTCTTGGTGCGTGGTCACCAGTGGGGTCCCTCAAGGCTCTGTCCTGGAGCCTATACTATTAAACATCTTCATCAATGATGTGGATATTGGTATTATCAGTGGGCTGGCCAAGTTTGCCAATGACACCAAACTCTGGGGTAAAGCATCCACACCTGAGGATAGGACGGTGATCCAGGAAGAACTTGACAGGCTCTTGAAATAGGCAGATGAGAACCTGATGATGTTCAACACCGAAAAATGCAAGGTTCTCCACCATGGAAGGAAAAACCTGCAGCATGCTTATAAGTTCGGCAATGCTATGCTGGTTAGCACTACAGATGAAAGGGGACTTGGGGCTCATGACTGACCACAAGATGCACATGAGCCTTCAACGTGATGCTGCAGTAAGCAAAACACTGGCTTGCATTCATAGATGCTTCTCAAGAAAATCCCTTCATTCTCCCATTGTACTCGGCCCTGGTAAGGCTGCAGCTGGAGTACTGCATACAGTTTTGGGCTCCACAATTAAAAAAGGATGTGAAGAAGCTTGAGAGAGTGCAGAGGAGAGCCACGCACATGATCAGAGGTCAGAAAAACAGACCTTATGATGAGAGGCTGAGAGCCATGGGACTCTTTAGCCTAGAAAAGCTCAGGCTCAGGGGTGATCTGATGGCCACCTATAAGTTTATCAGGGGTGCTCATCAGGATCTGGGGGAACATCTGTTCACCAGAGTGTCCCAAAGGATGACAAGATCAAATGGTCACAAACTCTGCCACAACCAATTCAGGCTGATCATAAGGAAGAACTTCTTTACTGTCCAAGTCCCCAAGATTTGAAATAGACTGCCACAAGAGGCAGTTCAAGTACTCACTTTGAATGCCTTCAAGACACATTTGAATGCTTGTCTTGCTGAGATCCTATGATCCCTGCTGACTTCCTGTATGGCGTAGGGAGCTAGACTCAATGATCCTCTGGGGTCTCTTCCAGCCCAAATGTCTATGAAATCTAAATACTGGAGCGGCCAACTAGGGGTCATGATATTCTTGACCTGCTGCTCACAAACAGGGTTGAATTGGTGGGGATAGTGGATAGCAATTTGGGTGGCGGTGACCATGGGATGATTGAGTTCAGGATCCTGAAGAAAGGAAGGATGGAGAGGAGCAGAATAAGAACCCTGGACTTCAGAAAAGCTGACTTGGACTTGCTTGAGGAACTCATGGGTAGGATCCCCTGGGAAGCCAGACTGAAGGGGAGAGGAGTCCGTGAAAGCTGGCTGTACTTCAAAGAAGCCTTACTGAGAGTGCAGGAACAAAAAAATCCTGATATGCATGGAGACTAGAAAGTATTACGGAAAACCAGTTTGGCTTAGCAGGAAACTCTTCAATAAACTAAGTCACAAAACAAAGCTTACAAGAGGTAGAAACTTGGACAAATAACTTGCTTGGGCATGTAGGGATGAAGTCAAGAAGGCCAAAGTGCAATTGGAGTTGCAGCTAGCAAGGGAGGTGAAAGGTGACAAGACGGGTTTCTACAAGTATGTGAATAGCAAGAGGAGAATCAGGAAAAATGTGGGTCCCTTACTGAACAGAGAAGGTAATCTTCTGGCAGAGGATGCAGAAAAGGCTAAGTGTTCAATGCCTTCTTTGCCTCAGTCTTCAAAGGTAAGGTCAGCTCCCAGGCTATTGCACCAGGCAGCACATCTGGGGAGGAGGTGAGCAGACAACGGAGGTGAAAGAGCATGTTGAGAAAAATTTAGAAAAGCTGGACTCATAAAAGTCCATGGGGCCAGTCGGGATGCACCCAAAGGTGCTAAGGGAGTTAGCTGAGATTGTAGAGCCACGGATCATCATCTTTGAAAACTCATAGCAATCAGGAGAGGTCATAGATGACTTACAAAGGACTAATACGGTGCCCATATTTAAGAAAAGTAAACCAGAGGATCCAGGGAACTACAGACCAGTCAGTCTCACCTCAATACCTGGAAAAAATCATATAGCAGATCCACAAGGAATCCAATTCCAAACATTTGGAGGAGAACAAGGCGATTAGGAAGAGTCAGCTTGGATTTACCAGGGGCAAATCATGCCTGACCAACCTGATTGCCTTGTATGATGAGGTGACTGGCTCTGTGGATGCAGGGAGACAAGTGGATGTGGTGTACCTTGATTTTAGCAAGGCTTTTGATACAGTCTCCTGTAACATTCTTGTAGGCAAGCTAAGGAGGTGCAGGCTGGATGACTGGACTGTGAGACGGATAAAAAACTGGCTGGACCAGTGGGCTCTGAGAGTAGCAATTAATGGCTCAATGTCTAGTTGGCAGCCAGTATCAAGTGGAGTGCCCCAGGGGTTAGTTCCAGGGCTGGTTTTGTTCAATGTCCTCATTAACAACCTGGAAAATGGTACAGAATGCACCCTCAGAAAGTCTGTATATGACAGGGAACTGGGGGGAGTAATAGATGCCAGAGGGTAAGGCTATAATTCAGAGTGACCTAGACAAATTGGAGGATTGGTCCAAAAGAAATCTCATGAGGTTCAACAAGGACAAGTGCAAAATCCTGCTCTTAGGACAGAATAATCCTATGCATTAGTATAGCCTGGGGGTTGACTGGCTGGGGAGCAGCTATGCAGAACAGGACCTGGGGGTTACAGTGGACAATAAGCTGAATATGAGCCAATGGCCTGCCCTTATTGGTGAGAAGGCTAACTGCATATTGGGCTACATTAGTAGAAGTGTTGCAAGCAGATTGAGGTAAGTAATTATTCCCTTCAATTCAGCACTGGTAAGGGCAACAAAAATGGTGAGGGAGCTAAGGCACATGACTTATGAGAAATGATTATGAGAACTGAACTATTGATTTAGGCTAGAGAACAGACTAGGAGGGGATTTATAGCAGCCTTCAACTATATGAAGGGGAGTTTGAAAGAGGATGAAGCCAGAGTGTTCTGTGCGTTGACAGATGACAGAACAAGGAGCAACAGGTCTCAAGTTGCAGCAAAGGAAGTTTAGGTTGGATATTAGGAAAACAATTCTCACCAGGAGAGTAGTAAAGCACTGGAACAGGTTACCCAGAGAGGTAGTGTAATCTCCATCCTTGGAATATTTTAAGAGCCAGCTAGACAAAGATGATCTAGTTGGGGATGGTCCTGCTTTGAACAGGGGGCTGGACTAGATGATCTCCTGAAGTCCCTACGAACCCCAATTTTTTATGATTCTAGGAAACAGAAAACCCAGACCCCTAATTCAAAAGGCCTTTCAGGGTATTTTTTCCAAAGGAGTTCTGATAACTCATTATGTGCTATAGATACTGATGATGGAGTTATGAATAGATGCTCTGAAATCATTCCATTATTTGTTAGTCATCCTTCTCACCATACTGACACTTTTTCATTTTTATTTACAAACTTCTAGAGACTTATCTCAAACCATTGAAGTAAACTGAAAATTTATTAGGATTGTAAATTATTTAGACCCAAGACAACAAATGCAACTTTACAAATAGGACAATTTAATTAAACTCATTACAATTATAATTGTTCAGAGTTATTCATAAAGGCCCATGATCAAGCCCACCCACCTAAGTCTAAAGACATCACATTTGTGCCAAGAGAAAAGCTTCTCTCATTCCAACAGGCATTCCAGGTATTTCTTGCAGAAGAAAACTGTCTCTTCTGCAAGAAAACTAGATCAGTTCCCACAAGGAAGAGCTCTCTCCTCCTGATCTAACTTGAATGGTGGTACACTTCTCTCAGGAAAGATACCCAGTGGGGTGGAATCACTGTCCCTCCCTCCACATGAGAAGGAAGGAGGAAAAGTGAACACCTAATCATAGGCAGAGGAAGAAAATATGATCTGGGAGGGCTGACTGCATGCACGCACAATTGCACACATGCACCTCCCCCCCAGCAAGTAAGTCTGTTGTGGGGAAAGGGCATGGAGGAGGCAGATTGAGGCCCCAATGATGAGGCCTCAATGAGAGGGAGTGGGATAGATTTTCCCCTCTACACATCCCTTCACATCCACATGTTTATCTGCTCAGCTGGGCACTGCTCCATACATGGCCGGGCCAGGGTGAGTTCCTAGCCACCTGCAGGCTCCAGATACTTGATTCTGTCTTTTACCCCACTCCTTCCTCCAACTGCAGCCACCCAGAGCCCACACCCAAGCTGCCTGCATTAGCAGGGGTTAAGGCCCCTTATCCCCAGCCTTCTGCCACCTATGCACTGGATAGATCTGATAGACCACCCAGGGACAAGTTGTTTGGGAGCCCTGTGAAAACCCTACCTTGGAAAATTCCCTCTCCACTGCTGGCCAGATAGCTGACTGGTGAGAGCGGGGGCCTTGAACCCTCCAGAAGCCCCAGGATGTTTTCCATTAGGGAGAATGGTTTTCTGCCAAATGTACTCCATGATTTTGACTTTGAGGAATTCTGGTTTCAGGAGGCATCTGTGCTGCAATGGCAAGGCTTCCAGACTTGAGGCTCTAAGAGTTGGGCTGTACATGGGGTAATTTAAAGTCAGAGATGTGGGTAGCTGGGGCTGGGGAGAGCCACATAAATCAGCAAATACACTATTAAACAAATATGGGAAAAATTAATCAAGTCTGTTCAGTCAGTATTTTTAATTTAATGTTTGACCAAGTCTCCTGAATTATTTGGCCATATGTATATGCCTCCAATTGTGTTTGTGGGAATCAATTCAGGCAACATTTACATAAAGTTTGAAACCAAGTTTTCAAGGTACAGTTCATTTACATTTAGATATGTAATTCTTTACTCACTAACACCCATGTATGGCATAACACTACCGGCATTGAAAACAAACAAAAAACAAAAACAAAACAATCAAACTTATTGCAAATGCCATGCTAAGCAAATAGAGCAGGAGGCTTAAAGAAAGTAGTTTTTTGTGGAATATTTGAAGTCATAAGGCAATCTTTATTTTAGTCCATTGTGAATTACACCTCCCATTTTTGCATGTTTTCATATCTGGTTATACAAAAATAGAAGTAGAAAAGGAAGTTATAGATCTCTCTGGGGAGGGAGAGGATGGAATGAAACTGAAGAACTAATCACTGGTTCCTTCCACTTCCCACCCCCAACACACACTTCCAAACAACTGTCTTTTTACATTGAACATGATTCCAAACAGGACAAAGAAGAGAGGTAATTTATGATAAAAGATTACTACATAATTAGTGACATGGAGGAGCAAGCAAAGTATACCTTACTAACGTGATACTCACAGCAATGCATGTTCTGTTTCAGTAATAACCCTAATTAAAGTAACAGGAAAAATGTCTGTTTTCTCTTTGCCTTGATGTGCAGGTAAAAAGAATACTATTTTTTTAAAAGCTGTACTGTATAAAGTAAAAAAGAATGAGAGGTTGCAGAACACTCATAAGGCTCTAGTTATTTTTTTTCTCTAGAAAAGAAGCAAATACTTGAGTTTAAGTATTTGAAAGTAACGAATGCTAAGCCAAATGTAGAGAAATAACCTAACCTACTCATTTAAATGGTATCAATTGATGGACAAAAGATAACATGCTTAAGAGTTTGATTCCAAGACTCTATAAACAGGACTTAAAATTTAGGATCAAAATTTAGGACCCAAATGATTCAATACCCAAGTGCAAGGGTAGTGATTGGCAACCTTTTTGACTCAAGGCACCCCTCAGCAACACCAGCTATTAGCTTTCACTGCTTTTTACTGCAACTCTATTGTTGCAAAGAGCTCAATAAATACCACAACAGGTCAAAATGTTTTTCACACTATGGATTTCTATGTGAAATCTCTGGGTTTATCTTGTTTGCACACCAGCTAAGGCTAATATTGCATGGCACCCAGCATCACTCTTAAAAGTATCCTATGACACCCTGGCTGAGAATAATTGTGTTAGGGTTTGTGTGAACACAGGGAAAGGGTAAGTCCTGCTCTAAAGAGCTTATAAAAATAACAAACTAAATGGTAGAAGGATAGAGTTTAGTTCCAGATTAAAAATAAGGCACAAGAGACAAAATGATGTTCTCAGTGCGATAGAAGCTGAGTGTAGTAAAGCCAGGAATGGAACACAAACAGAGTGCGTGTACACATTCATTAACACACCATAGTTACTACACATTAAGTTTAGTACTTGCATAACCAAGCACTAAATCAATGCACAGTAATTTGCATTACTATGCAGCAGCACTGATACATGGGTTTTTTCGAATGCTAATTGCGCAGTAGCCTAATATTACTATGCAGTAGCATATTAACACAGATTTTGCCCAGCATGCTCCTGCACAGTTAGCGTCTCATGTAGACACACCCACAAAGTCTTAAACTAGTGACTTTAAAAAAACAAATAATGGAGGAAGAGCTTTTCTTAAGATACAAGGGAGTGGGAAAGGAAATAGAATTTACCCCTAAATTTCAAATATATAAGCTTCCTAAAGGAAGAAAAAATTAGAAATGTGAAAATAAGTTCTGGCAATAGGAATGGAAGACCTATTTTCCAACAACTAACATTATACATATATAAGCTGATAAAGCCTACTCACCACCCCATTTTGTTTTGTTTTGTTTTGTTTTTCTTTTAAAGAAAAATCCTCCCATACTACATGCATGCAGAGAAGAGCTATCTGCTTTCCATGCAGGAATTGGGATATTTCAGATTAAACAAACTGCTGCAGGATTTACTAACAGCTCTTAAAAATTTAATTCACAGTGGGTGCAGTTACACATTCAATTAATGTGACGTGATAAACTCTGGAGCTCTCTGAGCTGAAGTCTACTGCTCCCAGGCTATACATTCACCTGGGACATCAACACTTTGAGCCAGGACAGAACAGCCCCAGGCTGGCAGCAGGCCCAGGGACACAGATGGGCTAAGTATGTTTGTGTTTTCTCGCACCTACTGCAACCTGTGACAAGGAGCCGTTATACTCAGAGTATGGAAAAATCCAAAATGAGACATCTGTTGACAGCAATGCAACGATACAAGAACCCCCTGTCATACATTTAATCTGATTCTAAGGTTTTCTGAAGCCATCATCTTAGGGTGAAGTTATACTTTACTCTCAGACCAGACTAAAGCTGTGCAATGTTAAGTGATGGTAAAGTTAGGACATGCTGTGAGTAATCCATTAGTAAGGATCCATCTCTTGCCTGTCCAGCTCTGACTTGCCACTGGAGGGTTGGTGAGAAAGGATGTGGTTAGAATCCAAGATATCTGAGCTCTATCCCTGTTCTTGGTTGGGAGAGAGGTGGAGAAAAGGGATGGAAAGAGAGTGTATCCTACCATCTTGGAGGACTGCAAATTCCTCATTTTATCTCCATGGAGCAGACTGAAGTCACCCTAAGGTGAACTGGGTAGCCTGTACCTGAAGTGGCATAACATGGAGATTCTCACAGGGCACTTAGCATGAGTTAACAAGGTTTAACATGTAGATGTTTATGTGTTAAGTTAGTATGGTCTAAGTGTAACATGCAACTTCACCCTGACTGCAGGAGTAGACAGGGGAAGGGTCAGTGTAAAATGAGAAAAATTTTGTATGATACTGCACATGATACTTTGGTAAAAGCAGGTTTTAAGTGAATTTGTGTGTGAGAAGCTAGATCAGAAAGAATGGAGTAAAGGTGGACTTTCTGGAAGAATTAAGAAAGTTAGAAGCTCAAAATATGCCAACTAACAGTATCATTGCAAGTTGTCACATGAGGTTGAACCCGTGTATTTTTCATGGATTTGTGATATAGTTTATATCATGACTTCCACCTCTGTTTAATTTAAATGTTAGATAAATATATGAACCAATAGTTTTTGAGATATAATCAAGTATAACTCCTAGACTATTTACACACACACACAGACACACACACAATTAAATATTTACCATTATTTTGAGGGATCACAATAGCACAGTGAAATATACTTCACTGGGCTTCATTCATAAACAGGCCTTTTTCCTAAGAAATATTTTCCATTAACTCATAACTCACTATCATTTTGTTCCATGTTGGAAAAAAAGACCTTGCTGGGGAGAGGTGCTGTAAGGGGAGATCCTCTCATGCCTCGCATCTTCCCAACCAATGACATCAGGATGTGGAAGGGGTGACCTCATCCTCTGGCCATGCTCTGATATTGTTTTCTCACCTGCCATGACTTTTATCTTACTTCATTTAGGGAGCTGGTTCCACTGGGTGACACATCAGGGCCTGTCAGAGGTATTTCTTCATGGGGCTCCTCCTCCTCTACACCTCACCCTTACCAGTTCCTTAATATTACTGAGCACTCTTATCCTGGACAGAACCCCCTCAAGTCATGTCTAACAAACCAATCTGGCCATCTTGGAATCTATGTCAGACCCTTATGCTGGGCCTTAACGAAGCTACACAGTGGAGCAATTCAAATTTTTACAAATGGTAATTCAACAAGGGTACATCCCCTATCTCGAGTCAACTGACAGGGTGCCAATGTGAACTCCAATCAATTTATTTGAACAGACCTGGACTGAACAGGAATCAATTTAATGGGCATGCATTGTCTTTGAGGTCAATTCCCTCCCCCCATCCTCCCTCTCCCTAGTCAATTCTCTTCCTTAACAAACCCACAGAGAACCAGAGAACCAAAATCACACATCAACTCAAGTCTCTTCATTTTGTGGGGGGTGGATCCCCTCATTTTAACTTACAGTCTCAAAATGAGAAAATCAATTTGAAAAAAACAAAAACAAAAAGGAAAATTCTTGCCAGCCAGCTTGATTGCCCCTCTTATAGCAGGCTAGTGATCTTGAACCACATACTACTCATCTCCCCAGGCATCTGCTTCAATCCAGGGCTTCAATTTTGTCTGTTTTGCTGCCCCCAGCTTTCTGTAAGTAGTCTTCCAACTGGTTGGTGGTCCTCCAAGCACCCTTGTCTACTACTGAACTCCCTCTCACCACAATTGGCTTCAGGCAGGCTCAGGCAAGAGAATTGTCCAGCATCTCTTCTTCTATGATGCCACAGTCTCTCCCATGCTACCTCCTTCTGGGGCTGGAAGTACCTCTCTCAGTTTTGCCACCACTAATCTGGACCCAGCACTGGCTACAGAAGTGCAGTGTGGTGCACCTGTCCCCAAAAGTGTCCCCTGTTCCATCTGAGGTAAGTGAGAGAAAAAAAGTCACACCCTTGGGCTTCCCTCCATTGCTGGGGACTTTCCTTCCACAGACCCTAACTAAATGTAAGAAAAAATCCTGTATAATTTAAAAGTTTTCATTGTGCTCAGCAGTCTCACAGCAAGAATAATCATGTCTTTTTTCACTGCAGTTATTGTATTAAATATTTATATCGATGTTTATATTATAAATAAAGAACCAAATTAGGATAACACATGAAGTCTATGATGACTTTTAATATCTGAATGTCTCATGCTGTGGCCTTCTCTGCAATTGATTCAAAGGAATATTAAATAATACATAACATCTTTAAAATTACATCTAAGTATTCATGTTTGTTTGGTGGACTAGATTAATTTTTAAATAAAAAAATATGAGTACATACTAGGAAGAACATCCACTCCTTTATATTTTTATATGCAAAGAAGAAACAAATTGACAAACAAGTATGTGGCTTCCCTTGAGACAGCATGATTTTCACTAAGCACTTGGCACCTTCATAACAGGATAAAAGAAAGAATCAAAGAAAACCTTGCAGTTGGGCCATGTAGAGTTTCCATCATCAATGTGGGTAGAATATAATCAACATTGGGTAGCTAGGGTGCAAGATCTATTTCAAGGATGTTTTGTCTTCATGAGTCCAAAAGCTAAGAATCTGTTCTCTTACAGGCTGGCAGATTTCCTACGTACAGCTTTAAATTAGCTTCACCAGGGGACGGGGATGCCAAGGTCAAAATGAAATTGGGTAGGACAAGCCACAAACTGCACACTGGAAATGATATGGTAAGTACTAAGGGCCCAGTAAGAATCAGGATACGGGAATACTAAGGGCACCTATCAGGAGGCTTAGGTGTCTCTATACTAATGCTAGAAGTATGGGAAATAAGCAGAAGGAACTTGCACTCCTGCTTGCAGACAAAGACTTGGACCTGGTTGGTCTAACATAAACCTGGTGGGAATCTGTGTGTGACTGGCTAGTAGGCATTGAAGGCTACAGGCTATATAGGCAGGGTAGATTGGGGAAAAAAGGAGGACATTGCTCTATATGTCAGGGAACATTATACATCCTCTGTAATAAAAATGGGGATAGAGGATAGGCAAATTGAAGTCTTGTGGGCCAGATTAGAAGGGGTTATGGGGGAAAGGGACTTGGTAGTGGGGGTCTACTACAGACCCCTAACACCAGGGGAAGGGTTAGACCTAGAATTCTCAAAACAGCTCTCAAAGGCAGTATGCTCAAAAGACCTAGTTGTCATGGGTGACCTAAAATACTCAGACATCTGCTGGGAGGAACAGTTGGCCAGATCTGCCCGCTCACGTAGGTTCTTAACCTGTATACAGGACCTTCATCTAACACAGGAGGTATGCAGTCCCACTAGGGGAGATGCCTTAGTTGACCTGGTGCTGGCCTCAGGAGAGGACTTGGTGGGGGAGCTACAGGTACAAGGCAACCTAGGGGATAGTGACCACCAGTTGATAGGATTCACTATCCAGCATAAGGTGAGAAAGGAGGTGAGTAATGCTAGACTTCTGGAAGGCCAACTTCAATGAACTCAAGAGATTGGTTAGGGTGGGACTGAGGGGTAATCACATCTGTGCGATGAGGGTCCAAGAAGGATAGGAGTTCCTCAAGGGACTGATCCTACAGGCACAGGGGGACACCATTCCAGTACATACAAAGGGAGGCAAAGGAGCCAGAAAACCTTCTTGGCTGAGCAGGGAAATCCAGGAGAGCCTTCAGAGGAAAAAAAGGCCTACAGACTGTGGAAGCAGGGGGCAGCCACCAAGGAAGAATATACCTACTTTGCTTGTGCTTGTACAAGTGAGAAAGGCCAAAGCAGATACAGAACTCAAGTTGGCAACAAGAATTAAGGATAACAAAAAGGCCTTCTTTAAGTACATAGGGAGCAGGAATAAGGGGCAGCATAACCTAGGACAATTACAGAATGGACTAGGGCAACTCATAACTGAAAGGATGAAAAAAGCAGAGCTCTAATTTCTTTGCCTCTGTTTTCCTGGACATGGATAAAATTGCACCTCCCAATGAGTCTTCAGTGTGGAGTGAGACTAATACCAATCCACCACTGGTCTGCACTAACCTAGTGAAGGGGCCCCTGGGTGGGTTGGACGTGTTTAAGTCAGTAGGCCTCGATGATCTACACTGAAGGGTACTAAAGAAATTGGCCAATGACATAGCAGAACTACTGACCCAGCTCTTTGAGTGCTTCTGGCACTTGGGAAAGGTCCCAGAGGACTGGAAATGGGCCAATGTGGTCCCTATCTTCAAGAAGGGGAGGAAAGAGGACCCAGGTAATTATAGGCCAGTTAGCCTCACCTCTATTCTCAGCAAGACCTTAGAAAAAAATCATAAAGGACCACATTTGCAGGGGGCCAGCAGGTAACACAATGGTAAGGGGCAACCAGCATGGATTTATAGCAAGCAGATCCTGCCCAACTAACCTGGTCTTTTTTTGGGACCAGTTCACAAAGTGCTTAGATGCAGGGGAGGAAGTAGATATTATTTACCTGGATTTTTAAAAGGCCTTTGACACAGTGTTGTACCCAATTCTTATGAGCAAACTGAGTAGCTGTGATGTGGATTTTTTCACAGTAAGGCAGGTGAAAAACTAGCTTATGGGACACACCCAGAGAGTGGTGGTGGATGGGTTAGTTTCATCCTGGAGGGATATGGGCAGTGGTGTCCCCCAAGTCTCTGTCCTGGGACCAGTACTGTTTCATAACTTCATCAGTGATTTGGATGAAGGTGTTGAAAGCACCAGGTCCACACTCACCGATGACACTAAACTCTGGGGAACAGTAAACACACTGGAGGGCAAGGAGTGAATTCAGGTAGATTTGGACAGACTGAGGAAGTAGGCAGATCAGAATAGGATGCAATTCAATGAAGATAAATCCAAGGTGTTGCACCTGGGGAGAAAGACTGTCCAACACACCTATAGACTGCAGGGGGGTACTATTCTGAATACCACAAAAGCGAAAAGAGATCCCAGAGTCCTGGTTGATGCAAAAATGAACATAAGTCACCAGTGTGATGAGGTAATAAGTAAGGCTAATCTCACTCTTTCGTACATCAGCAGGAGTATTACAAGCAGATTGAGGGAAGTGATAATTTCCCTCTATGCAGCATTGGTGAGGCTGCAGATGGAGTACTGCATTCCGTTTTGGGAGCCGCACTTCAAGAGGGATGTGGATAACCTTAAGAGTATTCAGAGGAGGGCTACTCATATGGTTGAAGGCCTGCAGGTAAGACCCTATGAAGACAGACTGAGGGATCTGAATCTCTTCAGTCTCCACAAGAGGAAGCTGAGATGTGACCTTGTGGCTGCCTACAAACTCATCGGGGGGGAGGGCACCAGGGAATAAGGGACACTCTGTTTACCAGGGCGCCACTTGGGGTTACCAGGAATAATGGCCACAACTAGATTTAGACTGGACATAAGGAAGAAATTCTTTACGGTGAGGGTTGCCAAAAAATGGAATGGGCTTCCAAGGAAGGTGGTACTTTCCCCTACCCTGGAGGTGTTCAAGAGATTAGATAGGCATCTGGCTGGAGTTACCTAAGCTCAGCGCTCTGTCCTTCCTGAAGCAGGGAGTCAGAAACAATGATCTACCAGGTCCCTTCAGAATCTAGAAATCTATGAAATCTATGAGTAGGTTACTGTGTGTTGCTCTAATGCTTTCATCTCAAGGATACTTGGACTTACATCAGGACAAAGTGCTGGAGACAGGTCTTAGGAGGACTGCAGGAAAAAAAGGGTCAGTATCAAGATCAAAGAGTATGCAGTTCTGCTTCTTTAGGGACATAGTTTGAAAGCACAGCACTCACATCAGAAAACTTTACAGGGAAATGACTACACTACTGGTAATACCATTGGCAAAATTGAACCTACCACAAAACCACATTCTTGTGAATTCTGTTACAATACCAACACTGCTCTTCTGGGTGAGACAACAATCTACTGAACATTCCCAATTATGTGTACAAAATACATAAGCATTTGAGAAGTTTGGTTGGATTTTTTTGTCAAGGAAAATATTTTTCAACAGACATTATATATGACACTTAAATGACTAAACAGTTTAGGGAGCCTGCACACGAGCATGGAGACTACTCCAACATGCTGTAATTAGAGAATGTTGGAGCAGACTTGATTAATAGAGTCTACTGAAGCATGGTAATTATGGTGCTCCAGCAGCAACCCATGTCTTTTTTATCAGTGTCCCCATGCTTCAAAATGGCAGCAGGGGCACCTGAACTAAAGCTCACTAAATGAGTGGGGATGAGACATGCAAGGTGCTGTGATGCTTTACAGTGGCTCTCAGAATTGCTTTACGTAAAGCATCACCTCTTCCCCCCACCTACCCTACAGCATATGTAAAAGTGCCCTCAAAGACTATCTTAGAAGGCACAACAAATCAAAATCAAGCCCTTGTGGAAAGCTTTAGGCCAATAGCTAAGTGGTGTTCAGTATGCCCTACCCCAACTACATTTGTGAGAGCCCGACAGGACAAATTATGCTGAAGAGAAACCAGCATGGGTTTATAGCAGGTAGATCATGCCTGACTAATCTACTCTCTTTTTATGACTGGGTTACAAAACGCTTGGACGCGGAAGTAGGGGTTGATGTTGTATACCTAGACTTCAGGAAGGCCTTCAATACGGTATTCCACACCATACTGGTAAACAAGTTAAGAGGCTGTGACATAGGTGACTACACAGTCCGGTGGGTGGTGAATTGGCTAGCAGGTCGTACCCAGAGAGTCATAGTGGATGGGTCAGTATCGACCTGGAAGGGTGTGGGCAGTGGGGTCCCGCAGGGCTCGGTCCTTGGACCAATACTCTTCCATATCTTCATCAGCGACTTGTATGAGGGAGTGAAGTGTAGTCTGTCCAAGTTTGCAGATGACACAAAACTGTGGGGAGAAGTGGACATGCCGGAAGGCAGGGAACAACTACAAGCAGACCTAGAGAGGTTGGACATGTGACAACATAATGCAATTCAACAAGGAGAAATGCAAAGTGCTGTATCTAGGGAGGAAAAATGTCCAGCATATCTACTGCCTAGGAAATGACCTGCTGGGTGGCACGGAAGCGGAAAGGGATCTTGGAGTCCTAATGGACTCCAAGATGAACATGAGTCAGCAGTGTGATAAAGCCATCAGAAAAGCTAATGGCACTTTATCATGCATCAGCAGATGCATGCCGAATAGATCCAAAGAGATGATACTTCCCTTCTATCAGGTGCTGATCAGACCACAGTTGGAGTACTGTGTACAGTTTTGGGCACCACACTTCAAGGGGGATGTGGATAACCTGGAGAGGGTCCAGAGAAGGGCCACTCATATGGTTAAGGGCTTGCAGACCCAGCCCTATGAGGAGAGACTAGAGAACCTGGACCTTTTCAGCCTCCACAAGAGAAGGTTGATAGGCGACCTTGTGGCTGCCTATAAGTTCATCATGGGGGCACAGAAGGGAATTGGTGAGGTTTTATTCACCAAGGCATCCCTGGGGGTTACAAGAAATAATGGCCACAAGCTAGCAGAGAACAGATTTAGACTAGACATTAGGAAGAACTTCTTCACAGTTATAGTGGCCAAGGTCTGGAATGGGCTCCCAAGGGAGGTGGTGTTCTCCCCTACCATGGGGGTCTTCAAGATAAGATTAGATAGGCATCTGGCTGGGTTCATCTGAACCCAGCACTCTTTCCTGCCTATGCGGGGGGTCAGACTCAATGATCTATTGAGGTCCCTTCTGACCCTAGCATCTATGAATCTATGAACTAGTTTAAGAGTGAGGTTTTTAACCGTACCCTTTTAAAATGGGATTTACCCTGGAAATTGTTGCAAATAATTTAATCTGACTATAAATTACAGTAAGAGTACTTTACCCAAGCAAGTTTCTTGATTTAAAGTGTGTATGTGTGTGGGTGGGTGAACAAACAGAAAATGGATTTAGTAGTTGAGTGAGACAGGCCCAGTAAATGGACTGGATTGAGACAGGTGCACCAGCATGGCACTGCCCACTGACACTGGATTGACTGTTGTGGGCCTGGTGTCACCCTCTCCCATCCAGCATGCTGGGATTGGGTCCCAGGGCCTGGCACCAACCCCTCCTGGCCCCCAATGCCACCCCCTATCAGCCCCCCACATTAGGATTGGCCTCTGGGGCTGGCCCCACCTGGCAGACTATTCTGCATGCCACGATCAAGCACCTAAACCAACACATGGCGCCTGGGGCTCCTCCAGCATCTGGAAATATCACAGGAGGGGAATGTTGCCAATCTTCTCCTGATATCAAATGTCTGGATTCATAGGGTAGGGACAGACATTATGCATGCATAAACTGATTTAAGTAATCAGAAACTAGTTTATATCAATAACAGAACATAAGTCATGTTTGCGGACAGTATGAAGAAACAAGAAGTAGGAGACTGAAAAACTCACTATCATCAACAGATGCATGCACTGCACACACACCCTTTGCCTCAGAGTTCTAGCTAGTGCTGGGGTCTGGCAACACTCCCGCCCCCTTTAACAGCCAGGGGGGAAAAAGCCTGAAATGGTGTAGGCAGGGTGGGGGTTTAACACCCCTTTCTAATCAGAGCATCCTGCTGGGACCTGGCCATGCCCACCTCAGCTCAGCACTGTGGAAGGGAAGGGAGGTCTGCTCTAGCACATCCCATCGTCTACCCTGAGCCACTGCAGGTATGTACCAGCATTTCTTCAGTCCAGAGGGAATGTCTGAGCAGTTGCAAAATACTTCATCCTAGGCTGGTTAGACTAACCTGCAAATATTGAATCAACTAAGGCTCAAGCTTTTTGAATGGCTGTCCCTAGCCATGGAGAACATGCAATATGGATGACATGGGGCTGTAGGCCAAATCTGGCCTGTGGGTCAAGGGTTGAGCACCCAAGTTCTAAGGTATAAGAAAAGCTAAAAGTATCTCCACACTATAATTTTACAAAGTGGGGAGGGGAAGTTAACTTGGGTTACATGAAGTGAAAATAACCAAGGGCTAGAATTAAGAACAGACTTTGGTGCCTAAAACTTCAGTTCTACAAGGCATCAATCCAGAACCCTGAGTTAAGCATGTATTGTCCCTACCCAGGACACATGGGCTGTAGAATAGGATCCAAAATGGCCAGCACAATGAACAAAAATATTGTCTACAGCTAGTCCATAGGAAAATGAGCCATGTTAATTTCAGAGGTAGTGACTTTAATTTAGGAGGCATGTGTCATTAAACTTCCACTTTCTTTCTGAGAAAGGCTTTTGAGAAATACAGAGAATGTTAACAACTGCACTTGTTTAAAAACTACTAAATTAACATAAGGATACAGAAACAGAATCACAACCACTGCCTCCTGCATTTAAAAGTAAAATAATGGTCACCCCTGCCTTTTGTAGGAAGTTCACTCCTGCCATGCTCTGAGAGTTACTTCTTGAATCAACCACTTTAAGCAGAGAAATGTTTATTTTCTAAATCTTGCTTGGAGGTAGTTGCACAATAGGCACAAAAATACTCAGCCCTATCAAGCCCTGGGGTAGTTCTGGATATTCAGAGAAATGCAATTAACAAACCTCAGGAAATTTAAAGTAGGGGTTTTCATGATCACTACTTTGGGTTTAGACAGCTCATTTTCCATAATAAATCTTCCACTGGACCCAGGTTATTTTTGTGTTCACTCCTATACCAACCCAAGCTAGGTAACTTGGTAAGGCAAGTCCAGTTAAGAACATCCCTTTTTAGTTTTGCAAGATTTTGCCTTGTAAACTATCCAAAGTTACTGTGCTAAACTGACTTTGGAGACATGATGCAAAACCTTATAGCTGTTTTGAAATGCTGCCTGTGTGCTTGAAACAGCACTGTCATAGTTTGAGAGTCTCACTATTTTTTTTAAATATCTGAACAGAGAGACAGGATATGGGACTCATTCACAGCCTCTTGTTTAGGTCTCCTCTACACTTCAAAGTTTTAAGGGTAGGACTATGCCATTTAGGGTCAGATTATTTTACTTAAATATTTACAGGGTAAAAAAGCTCTCTTTGTAGCAGGGTAGCTGCTTCCACATTATATGGGTATAGTTAAAATAGCAGAGCCCCATAGATAAAGCAGTTTAAATTAGAAAGCTGCTGAATGCCAAAAAAGTCAGTGTTGCTCAACCTACATTTTAATTTTAAATCACATTCAAAGGAGTCAAACTGCAGGTTGCTTGAGTCAACACTTTGACACAGTTCATATGTCAGAGTTTTTCTGAATTGTCTTGGGGGTTATCAATCAGTCAAAGACAAAAACCTAACAAAAATAGTTATAAGAACAAAATGAGAAATTGAAACATTTATTATTCTTTGGATAAGGTCAGTAAAGACTATCAAGGCACCCACCGTTATCACAAAAAGGTGCTTGTGTTTTCCTGCCTAGTTAAAGCTGTCAGTGTTCATGACATAATGCACGTTCCATAAGCTCAGTTATCGACACAGCTCAGATAGACTTGTATATTTTTATGTCCTGCTTCAGCCTGATAATGGTCCCTTGTTGCACATTCCTTAGATTTTACACACATATATTGAAAGTGTCAAATGTTAGTTTGGTGTTCCTTGATTTTTTTTTTTAATATGATCCTTAGTAGTTTTTAAACAAGTGCAGTTGTTAATATTCTCCATATTTCTCTGTATTTCTCAAAAGTCCGTGGAAGGAAGGGCCAGGGACCCTCACAATTCAGAGGTCGCTCAGTCTGCCGGCAGCTTAGTCCCTAACTTTGGGAGACATGGGCAGGGTCCTCAAAAAGGATCAGACTTCTTGCTGTAACAATAACAGAAGACAATAACAGAAGGTGGGTTTTCAACTGGGTTTTCAATGATTAAAAACCTACCATTTCAATTTAGGGGACTAACCCGCATCACGCGTACAAGTGCCTTAAAAGAGTAGGGGGAGGAGATTATTTGAAAGGTCCTGTGAAGGAAAGACCTTAGTTTAAAAAAACTTGTATTTATAGCAAGTAGTGATGTGAACTACATTTTAACAACTGTCTGGTTTATAAGGAAGTCATAACTAATTCTCTCCAATTGTAAAACATTGTTTTGATTTCACAAGTGCATGTTGATGGCAATCGGTACATCTTGCTCAACATTCTTTTGCTGAATTTTGCTGACCTCAAATGAACTAAGCAAAGGCCCAATTTTCCCAATTCAGGATACAATTAAGGCACAGTTGTTTCATAGAAAATGCTGCATATTCAGCAGTAAGAATGAGAAGGGCCATCATAATTTGAATTAAAATGTAAAGTTGATTTTGTTCCTCTAGAAAAAATAACTGATTGTATTTCATAGCATTTGTACAACTGTGATAAAAGTGTATCTCTATGAAGATATGCAAACCCTATAGATTGCTTTATGTCACCTATGATGTCTGCCTTTAATTACTGGAATATCTAAACATGATGAGCCAGATCCTTAGGATGGAAAGCTGTGCAAACGGCACTTCTGGGAATTCCCTTTACATAAGGATACTGTTAAGGATGCAGAGCCTGCAAAGTAGGTGGAGGTAAGGCTGCATGCCAGAGCTAACACAGGACACAGATACCCTTCTCCCCAATGCAGGAGAGGGCAGTGCAGTCTACTTAAATCAGATCAACTACTTCAATTTGCCTTGGAGTGAAAATAGCTCCTGGATTTTTCCCTAGAATGAGAAATACTGAAAAATTGAAGGAAACCCATCAATCCAGCTTCCTCTTGAGCATATATGAAGATCTGTTCATATTTTATTCATATTATTTTTAAGCCTTCTATTTTAAAGGCTTTTGAACTCATTGCTTAGGGTGGGAAATGCAAAAACCAAAAATTTACAGGTTCTTTTTACACAAATAAGTCAAAATCAGCTCTTTATTTTCAATAACATGTTTCACATATTTCCAAATCAAAAGCATTTGAATTGTATACCTCTAATTATCCCAACCTAGAACACCCATTAAAGTGGAAGGGAGGGGAAAAATCTCTTCTGCTCAGTCACGAAAAAGAGAGAGAAACCTGACCACAATAATTTATTTTTTCATTTCCACTGCTCTACTCCTTTCCTTTCCAATCCAAGTCATTTTAGAGAGATTCACTCTAAGCCGCATATATTCGAGGCAGTAGAAAATACTTTAACTCCTGTCAACTACTGTTGGCAGCCTTGGAATACATTTCTATACCAGCTTGTGAGACAGTCTAAGAAGATAGTGGTATTCTGGGGGTCTCCTCTTACAGAAAGAATTCTCTATTGTTTCCTCTCAAAAAATATTTCTCTAGTAAGATTAGGCTTAATAAAAAGTGGTGTCTGGTCCTTCTAGAAGGTTTCTAAATTTCCCCAAAGAAATGTCAAAAATAAAAATGACTTCCCAGCTTTTGCTATTTGTCTGGAAAATTTAGCAGCAGTTAATTGAAAAAATTGAAATGGTTCTTCACTACTCCCCACTTCCCCTCTCTCTTTGCACTCACTAAAGAAGTGCCACATTATGTAACTCTTACACCACAGTACTGCGGTTCACTAGTCCTAATGAACTTACAAAAATATATATAATAAAGATGCTGCATGCATTCATTCATCTAACAAAATAGAACGCCAATGGTTTTCAGTTGCTGAATGAAACAGATGAGCCAGATAAGAGTGCAGAAAATGAAATGGGTGGGGCACATCATGAGTACGATGAGAGAAGAGATATAATGCAGAACTTAGAAGCTGAGGTAGAGGATATCAGACCTCAGAACAAACCAGGGATTGGCTGGAGGGTCACTTTAGGAATTTTGGTGAGATCCTATGGGCTGGGAGAAAGGAGGGTACTGGTGCAGCAAGGGGTGGAGCAGGAAAGGGGTACAAGCACTTGATCATATCTGGCTTTGACCTGCCCACCCCACATCCACCATCAGGTGCCAGATGGAGTGGACAGGCAGGGTCTGGGGCCAGGACCATGGGGCAGTAACAGTGCACGGCCTTTCAGGAAGCAAAAAACAGCTCTGCCCTGGCCTTTGGCTCCACGCTGTCACCGCCCTGAGATCCCAGCCCCACTTCCAGCCCCCAACCATCCATCCCACTCCTGGACACTGCTCCCTGACCACCTGCAACACCATTTCATTCACCTGGCCAAACGCACCCTACCCATGGGGTCCCAGGCCAGTCTCCACGGAGACCCTGCCTTCCCGTTCCACCCAGTGCCCTGGTGGTGGGTTTGGGGTGAACAACCCAGGGTTCCCAGATACCAGGGCCAGGTTCATCTGTGGCAGAGATGGTAACAGCAACAGCCAAAAGGAGGTTCCACTGCAGGGGTGACTGGGAAATGGAATTCAGCTCCTGCATCAACCCTACCCTGCTGCATGCCTGGGGGAAGTAGGATGGGCCACATATGTCATGAACTACACTGCCCCACTCCTCCACCTGCACCTGTGCTGGGTAGGGCCAAGGGACACACCACAGGTCAGACAGAATCTCTTGGTGGATTAGATCTGGCCATATTTTGTCCACCTTGAAGATAAACGAAGGCAACAGTATGGCAATTGGCTAGCTACCACAGGTGTCTTTACATGAACACACAGAGCCTGAGAAACAAGGAAGAATTGGAAGTTCTCCCACAGTCAAGGAACTATGACCTGATAGGAATAACAAAGACCTGATAGGAATAGCTTGTATGACTGGAGTAATGTCATGGATGGGAACAAACTGGCCAGGAAGGACAGGCAAGGGAGAAAAGGAGGAAGAGGAGTTGTGCTGTATGTAAGAAGGCTGCATGACTGCTCCTGTATGAAACTGAAGATAGGCCTGTTGAAAGTCTCTGGGTTAAAGTTAAAGGGGAAAGCAACAAGGGTGATGTTGTGGTGGGGGTCTAAACAGAAGGATGGGGTAGATGAGGTTTTCTTCAGACAAGTAGCGCAAGTTTCCAGATAAGCCTTGGTTCTCAAGGGGACTTCAACCACCCTGACATATGTTGGGAGAGCAATATATCAGTGCACAGGCAATCTAGGAAGTTTTTTGGAGAGTGTTGAAGAGACCAATTAAAGGCCATGCTTTTCTTGACTTGCTGCTCACATACAGGGAAGAATTCATGGGAGATATAGAAGTGGAAGGCAACTTGGGCAGCAGTGACCATGAGATAATCAAGTTCAGGATCCTGACGAAAGGAAGAATGGAGAGCAGCAGAGTATGGACCCTGGACTTCAGAAAAACAGACTTTGACTCTCTCAGGTAACTGATGGGCAGGATACCCTAGGAGGCCAGTCTGAGAGGGAAGGGAGCCCAAGACAGCTGGTTGTATTCTAAAGAAACCTTACTGAGACTGCAGGAACAAACCATCCCAATGTGCAGAAGTAGCAAATATGGCAGGTGATTAGCTTGGCTTAGGAAAGAATTCTTCAATGAAGAATGCTGCTCAGGGATGAAATCAAAAAAGCCAAAGTTCAATTGAAATTGCAGCTACCAAGGAACAAAAAGGGTTTCTACAAGTATGTTAGCAACAAAAGGAAAATCAGGGAAAGTGTGGGTCACTTACTAAATGGGAGAGGCAACCTAGTGACAGATGATGAGGAAAAGGCTGAAGTATTCAATACCTTTTTTTACCTTGATCTTCACAGGCTAAGTTAGCTGCTGGGCTAACATACCAGGCAGCACATTTTGCAAAGATGAGTAGCGCTCAGTGGTGAAAGGACGATTTGGAAATGCTGGAAATGTACAAGTCCATGGGGCTGAATTGAATGTATCCAGGTTTGCTGAGGGAGTTTGCTGATATGCAATCACAATCGTTGAAAACTCATGGCTATCAGGGGAGGTCCCAGATATATAAATATAGTGTCCATCTTTAAGAAAGGGAAAGAGGAGTTTCCAGGGAACTACAGACCAGTCAGCCTCACCTCAGTTCCCAGAAAAATCATGGAACAGGTCCTCAAGGAATCCATTTCTAGCACTTGGAGGAGAAGGAAGTAATCATAAACAGTCATCCTGGATTCACCAAAGGAATGTCATGCCTATCCAACCTGATTTCTTTCTATGATGAGATGGCTGGTTCTATGGGAAAGCAGTGAATTTGATATACCTTAACTTTAGCAAGGTTTTTGATACAGTCTCCCACAGCATTCTTCCAAGCAAGCCAAGGAATTGGATGAATGAACTGTAAGATAGATAAAGGTAGACTCTAAGGTAGATAAAAAGGTGACTGGATTAAAAGGTGGTTGGATCATTGGGTTCAATGGATGATGATCAATGCCATGAGGTCTAGTTAGCAGCTGAAATCAAGTAGAGTGCTGCAGGGGCCATTCCTGGGACTGGTTTTGTTCAATATCTTCATTAAAGATCTGGAAGATGGAATGGATTTGCACACACAACAAGTTTGCATTTGACATCAAGCTGAGGGGAGTAGGAGATATGCTGGAAGGTAGGGTTAGGATTCAGAGTGACCTAGACAAATTGGAGAATTGGGCCAAAAGAAATCTCATGAAGTTCAACAAGGACAAATGCAAACACCTGCACTTATGACAAAACAATCCCATGAACCGCTTCAGGCTTGGGACCAACTGGCTAAGTAGCAGCTCTATAGAAAAGGACCTGGGGGCTACAGTGGGCTATAAACTGAATATTAGTCAACAGTGTTTCCTAGTTACCAAGAAAGCTAACAGCATATCAGACTGCATTAGTAGGGTCATTGCCAGCAGATCAAGGGAAGTAATTATTCTCCCCTATTCTATTTTGAACCTCCCACTATAGAAAGGATGTTAACAAACTGAAGAGACTCCAGCAAAGGGCAACCAAAATGGTCAGAGATGTGGGGCACATGATCTATTAAAAGAAGTTAAGGGAACTGGGCTTATTTAGTCTGGAGAAGAGAAGACTAAGGGGGCATTTGATAGCAGCCTTCAGCTACCTGAAGTGTGGTTCCATAGAAGGTCAACCTAGACCCTTCTCAGTGGTAGTCAATGATAAAATAAGGAGCAATGGTCTTAAGTTGCAGCAAGGAAAGTTTAGGTTGGATACTAGGGGGGAAAAAAAACCTCTCTCACTAAGAGGGTGGTGAAGCACTGGAATGGGTTATGTAGAGAGGTTATGGAATCTCCATCCTTAGAAGTTTTGAAAGCCTAGCTCGACATAATTCTGTCTGGAATGATCTAGTTGGGAATGGTCTTGCTTTAAGCAAGAAGTCGAACTAGATGACCTCCTGGGGCTCCTTACAACCCTCATTTTCTATGATTGTAACAATAGAAAGATAATATAAAAACAGATCTGGAAGGGATTAGTGAAGGTGCAGCAAGGTAGAACAAGATTGCACAAGATAAGAGGAGATACAAGGCTTTAGTTAAGGTGGTTATACTCTCAAGGCCTGTGAGACCAGAAAAGGAAAGAAAGAACAAAACAAATACTCAAGGTACAAAATAAACTTAAGGTATCAAACCATCATTGTTTAGATTTCTTTTGTTTGTTTCTCCACTGTTCAAAGTACTATATCTGTTCCAGCCACCTGTGGAGGGTTCGGGATTGAGAGTGTGATTGGGGATTAGAAAGGTAACAAAGGTTTATTGACGTCACAAAAACACAACTACGCATAATATACTAAGACAGATAATGACAGACAATAATAATTCACATTGGCAACTTATCAACAGTCCCCTCTGATGCCTGATGTATGACAAGTTTCTCTTTCCACAAAGCTCAGCAAAGTCAGGTGTCCCTGATCAGCGCTGTCCAAGAGGTACCGGGAAGGACTCTGGTGTTCATTCTTGGGGCTCCTCAAGATTCATGGGTCCAATGAATCTAGGCCAGCAGCTAACTGTAGTTCTTTTCACAGAGCTGTAAGTTCCTTCTAAATGATTTCTGGATGTGCCAGCCAATTTATAACTTCTGAGCTATGTTGATAACTAATAGCCTTTCAGATTCTTTTTACTTCAACTGGCCTTAGACTGACCAATCTCAGTACAAACTTTGCATTCTTCTGATAAGGTTAATTTTAACTACGCCACAGGGCCTACTATTACTACTTCTATAAGGCTTTGGTAAATTTACTAGGCATCATACTATTTACAAGGCCTCACTACATCTTAGACTGTAATTAGGCTCTTAGCAACAACATATAGCTTAGTAGCTGAATAAATGACAGAAAAATACTTGGTCTAATCTTCACAGAGCCTTCAGCAAGCACCTTTATCACACAGACATAATTTTCAGCTGTCACAATACCATATTTAGCTATTTTTGCTGAGTACATGTTAGAACTTGATCTTTTCAAAATGAGGTGAGATCAATCTAGCATCGTAGAGCTCAACTTTTTGGCCCTGTGGACCAGATGAATGGTGTAGGGGCAGTCCGTGGGCTGGATTGGGTCTGCACACTGAGGTCAGGCTTGTGTTTCCTCTGTTGGCCCTGAATGCCTGGTTCAAGCCCCATGCCACCCCCATACCCCACAGGCCCATACTGTCCCTACCCAGCCCCACACATCAGGATTGGGCCCTGTATGCCAGGATCAGGCCCCAGAGCTCTCAAAATCATTAAGATTGGGCCCCAATGCCTCACACCTCCTCTACCTGATCCCATGTGCTGGGAGTAAGTCCCACACCATTCTTTGAACCCAATCTAGTATGCAAAGCCAGAGCTGTCAAGGCTCCCATGGGCTAGATGAGATGAAACTTCAGGCTGGAAATGGCCCACAAGCTGGGGTTAAGTACCCCAATATAGAAAGATCTACACTAGTCTGAGAGGCCAGATCACAGATTTGGGTTCCATACTTAATATTTGTCAATAACTTACAGCCAAGTATAGGGTAGACCCAGACTAGATTTCTATATAAGACTCTGGTGTTTAAATTCTAAGCAACAGTTCATCTTGCCTATCAGAACGAAATCTTTAAAAGGAAGGTGGGGAAAAGAGTAATGATATAGGACTCAAAAAATTGATCTCATTTGGAATAACTGGTACTTGTATCCTGTGGGGGTGAGGAATGGTAGGGGGATGGGATAAAAACTCAACAATGATACGCAGAATTACATCAGAGCAACTGGTTCATAGGCAATACTTAAAATACTAACACTTTTTATTAGAATATTTCAATGCCATAGCTATAAATCACAGCAAACACCGAGCTTTAACTCCAATTTTTACGTTTTGCCTTTGAGTGGTAAATACTTAAATGCTGCATGATAGCTCACCTCCTGTAAATGTGGTTTTCTTGGATGGAAAGAATACTAGCATACATTAAGATTACTTATGGATTTTATACTGCTGTAGGGCCTTGAGGCCCCAGACAGGAAACTTATTGTTGAAAGCACTATAAAAATGAGCAAAAAACAAAAACAGTCCACCTCAGAGAGCTCATCATTTATGTTTATAACAAAATGCAACAAGAACCAGAAGAACGGATATTAAGTGAAGTGACTGACAGTTAAAAGACAGCTAAGTGCATAAATTAATCTTAATTGGTCATAGGTAGCCAACAGCTGATGGCACTGCATGAATTCAGAGACAGTATGTGTGTCAGTTATGGTAATTCTTACACCCAAATAAAGAAGACACTGTCCTTTGTTGAACTCATTTTTCTATTTTGATTTATTTCCATACCACTATAGGTTAAGAACAAAAACTAAGCAGGATTTGATTCTGGTCTGCTTATAATGCAGTACTAATCCAAATGTACTAGATGTTTTACAAATGTATTAGACAAGCTAACCCAAAAATTCCTGTAAACTCAGCCCTGTTCATAGAACTCTTAACTGAATTTTGAAGTTTGAAAGGGAACAACCAACTATTTATCCATACTGAACTCCAGATCATGAGAAAACATTTAAATCTAACAAAAGTCAGATTTAGCCTTTCTGGATTCAAAGGCTAGGGACAGACATTCAAAAAGCCTGAGCCTGAAATGATTCAATCTTTGCAGGTTTTTTAACCTGGCTAGGCTAACCCAGTTTGTAATCACACAGACATCCCAGAAATGCAGGCACATGCCTGCAGTGGCTCAAGCTAGAAGCTGGGGGGTGCTAGAGAAGCCCTCTATTCCCCAATGCTGAGCTGAGTGGGACGTGGCCAGGCCCCAGCAGGATGCTCTGATTAGGGAACCCTTTCCGCCCCCCTGCCAAGCAGCCCAATGGCCAGTTAATAATACAGTGTTTATCAGTTCATTAAGAAAACAAAGAAAACAAAAGCTTCTCTCCATTATTTCAAGCTCTTCTTAAATTACTTTTTCCAAGGAAGGAAAAGGGGGGGGGCATTATCAGTTACCTGTTGATTAGCTCCAAAAAGCCCTAAGAAGACATAGTCCAATCTGCTGGCCTCCCACAGCATGGACTGTAGCCAGCCCATGGTATGCTAGCTAATGCTGAGAGGTGTCTATGTAAGGTAGAGGAGAGGGGGGAATTCTTCCTTAGCAGGGAGTGGTGAGAGGATAAGGAGGGAGCAGGAGGAAGTCACACAGATGTCTGCAGTCTCTGCCAGAGCTACAGCCAGGGAGCAGAGGGGAGGGCCCAATCCAGTTGTGGAACAGAAAGGTCCACCCAGCCCAGAGAGCATCCTGGGATTCTGGGGAAGTCTGATTTAATCTTAGGGGTCTGAGACACATTGCATAAGCTACTTTGACTCATTCAACCAAGTTTATCTCAAATCAGTTTCACTCATTTTCAAACTGGTTTATGTGCACTGAACATCTGTTCTATTACAGGTTTAAACCAGTTTCTGACCACTGAAACTGGTTTATGTGTAATGTCTGTCCCTAGCCAAAGGGGGTAACATCAATAATGGATGCACATCTCTATGAGTAATATATCACTACAAAATTATACTGTAAATGTGTTCATTTCCTCCAAGCCAAGCAGTCCAAAATACTGACAGGGAGCTACTATTCTCGTCTGGAATTTGGATCTATTAAAGGCTTGCAAAACTCATATCTGTCTCCATACAAATCCAAAGGGAAAACAAACTCCAGTATAACACTGAGTGGTGTTTGTTGTATGGCAATGCTATATCTTGTTCATCCATTATAGCTATCTGGGGGACCAAATGGATGAAAAACTGACTCATCCCAAATCCAGAAAAGATTGAAATAATAATTGAGAAAATAAATTGTTTCAGAACTAGGCCTGTGTTAGTTCTAATTTTCAGTGGCAGTAACTTTTCCAACACCATCTAGCACTCCATCCCTACCAGACAGAAATAAATCCATAGTATATGCATTTCTTAGCTTGCAGGTGATCTATTGCTTTTCACTCTATTCAGTCTAAATAAATATTAATTAAAATCTTTACCTAGTGAGTAAACAGAGTTGCTCCTCTTCAGAGCAGAGCCAACTAAAAGCATGTATTTCAGATGCTCAATAATTACATTTGCTACCCATTTACTGTTGAATCGAATTCAGTGTCCCAGTACTAACTTAAAAAAGCTTTCAAAGGCATTGGATCATGGAATAAAGAAAGAACTTCCTGGACTTTTAAGCCTGGAACAGCAAATACAACTGCCCGTTACATGATGAGCATGAGGTAAGAAGTGGCCAGACAGCTTATGCCATGGGATACACTTCCAGAGGACTTAAATCAAACTGAAATTTTGTCAGTTCAATAAATTATTCCCTTAAAGAACCAAAAGGAAAAGTGACCACCATAGCAGGTTCATTCTTTGCCTTCCCATCTCCCTCAAAAAAAGAAACAAATAAAAAAAGCACAACAAAAACAGCTGAAAATAAAACCAGAGATGTGAATAAAGAATTTCTTATCTCTTCTAAATAAGCCCTTCTGTTTTTCTAGACTTTTCAACAATATCTACATTCAGCTGACTAATTGTATAAAGACACAAATCTGTTTTTCTCCAGTCTTTGTAAACTGAAATAAAACTTTCTAGATAGAAGCCCCTCCTCGAGTAAGACTGCTTTGTTCCATTCAGTTCCATAAAGAGAAGTGTCTACCTGCCCAAGTGTTATATATATGTTTTAGAGTTTCTTCTTTCAGAGAAAAGCTCAAAAAGCTTCATCATTGTAAAGATAAAGAGCTACATATATTACTTGCCTGCAATAAGAATGTGGGAAGTGTTGGGTGAAATTGAATGAGATAAAGCAATGGAGGGAGAGGACACAAAATGAGAAATGGAAAGTGCTAAAAGATAAGTGCTAAAAAGGTCTACCTTCTGTATAAAGATTGGGTGTTGTGCAGATGACTGCACAGCCAATTCTAGCAATATTAGGAGTTGTATACCCGAATCATTTACACTAGCAGGATTGCTGAGGAAAAGATGCACACTGCTTGTCTGCAGGATATCAGGCGTATACCAGTGCTCTCAGATCTGTACTGAAAACATTTTAAACAAAAAGACAGAATGACCTTTAATACTCAAGACACAAACCCTTAGTAGTTGCTGAGCTCACCTGTTTGGCAGAGAAACCACAAAGGATTCTGATGTCTGAATAAGTTTAGAGAGGCTTCAGGGCTGCTGCATGCTATGCTTTGGTGGCTATGATCTGAAAGGATCTTAGTCATTACTTTAGATAACAAGTTTACAGAGAATCCAACTATTCTTGTTTTGCTTATCTATCTCCCATAATGCATGCCAGAGAACAGGCAGAAACAAAGACAGTTAGGCAGATTCTTCAGTTTCTTCAATTTCCCATCTGTGTAGGGTTTTGGTTGTAGCCATGTTTGTCTAAGGACATAGACAGGCAAGGTTTTAGATTCATAGATTCTAGGTTTGGAGGGGACCTCAGTGGGCCATCTAATCTGACCCCCTGCTCCTTGCAGGCAAGAAAAAGGTCACTAAACCTTTGGCTCTTTGAGTAGATGTGATATCTTTTATTAGACCAACTGATTAGTTGGAAAAAAGTTGTTAGAAAGCTAAGAACTGTGTAGGAAATGTATCCAAGACATTCCATTAGCTTTCCAGAGCTCTTTATGCTGCCCTCTTGGTGTTATGACTGAGGACATTCAGTTTAGGATGTACTGAGCAAGGCAGATCATCACAAAATCATCAGGATGAAAAATGTTGTATGCTATCAACGTTGAAGCAAAGTGATAGTCAAAATAATGGGTTTCAATGCAAAATGCAGACAGACGGGGGAAATAAAGTTGTAAATACAAAATGACAACAATAGAGTTCAACACATGCTGGGCAGATTAGCAACACTGGCAGATAAGTAACTACAATTTAAGATGTAAAAAGGTAATGGAGTGAGACAAGGAGGAAAAAGAAAGACAGAGCTCCATTTCAAAACACAAACTACAAAAAAATCCTAGACTGGTGAATAAAATTCCTCTTCATGTCTTCAACATGGTAATACACACACACACACACACACACATATATATATATAGCCTAGAATTGATTAATTTAGGCACATTACCCATCTCCTGGGAATAATTCTATGACTGTAAAAAGCCTAGTGAAGGTATATTTGAAATATAGTCAGCAGCTCCAGTTTAGAAAGAGAGTAATGAATATATTACCAGGAACAGGAATGAACATCCACAATGTTTTAAGAGACAAGCATGTTTTGGGGGGAGAAATGTGTTTTTCCCAGTCAATATGAAAGACAGCACAAAGACAGCAGAAGCTGCTCCAGATCAGAGCTGTTTAGAGTTTCTGCATGTGTGAAAAAAAATCTTGGAAATCTAACCAAATATGTTTATCCAGAACTAAATGTTGATGAACATTTCAAGGAGTACAGACCTCACAGCTCAAAAAAAGGGTGCAGGGGAAGGAGAAAAAATCTTTTTTAAATCACCTTCAGGGAAGTTTCTAAAACTTGGGCTCACCAGGTATCTATGTTAAGTCAAAATCACACCCTGGATCTAAATGTTTGGTCAAAATTCAATTCTACATCCAAGTCCAGAGTTTTTACTGATTAATATCAAATTCAGGTACTCTTAATTTTCTGTGATGTAAGTACTTTATAGATGGATCTTTCAATACACAAACATGATACTGTAGATATTAGCCAATGGACAAAGGATGAGTACTCTTTCCCTTAAGAGTAGTCCACGTAACAAAAAATGTTTAATTTTTAGGACAGAAGAATAAAAGAAAATAAGTAGTTGTCTGTGAGAATCTTAGGCTAATTTCAGTGGTTTTCAACCTGTAGTCTGTGGCAGCATTCTCTCTAAGCTATGCGGTGTGCGCAGCCACGCAAGTGCACTCATGCTGCACTGCCAGGCGCACCAGCGCGGCCATGCAGCTTAGAGGGAATGCTGGTCTGTGGACCCCTTGGAGTCTGCAGACTATGTCTAAGGGGGTCTGCAAAAATTACTATGATCAGTCAAAAGTATGAGAATACTCATGTTTACCATTCAAAGGGGTCCACACTTCCATTCAAAGCTTTTGGGGGGGTCCACAAATGAAAAAAAGTTTGAAAACCACTGCCTTAGATGTTCTATCTGGACAAGAGTATCTCTTAGGGGACACGTTTTAAAAAATACCTATGATTGTCTCTCAGAAAAACACCCCAACAACAGATTGGACACTAGCCTTTGGTTCTTCTTCTACATAGCTTTTAAAATTAATCTATTTGCTTAATGCATTATTTAACAGTCTTGATGCCCATTCTCCCAAAAGTTTTGAATGACACTTAATTGGACTTTAGTGTCCAAATGTTCAGTTTCTATTTGTGCAACTGACTTGTGATCAGTACTAGTGAGAGATCAAAATGAGGCTCCAAGTCTATAACATGAGCTATTGCTGCAGGATGGTTGTCATGCTTGCAAATGAGCCTATAATTACTGCAGTACAAAGTCACAACTATACAGTGTTTTCTGGGACACCTTGGATGCATCTACATGAGACAGACTGCACAGTAGCCAAACAATACTGCGCAGTAGTGCATCACAGCATGTACAGTGTTAACATGCTATTGCACAGTATTACTAGGCTATTGCACGGTAGCATCACTTAAAAGACATTGTGCTGGCACTACTGCACAGTAACTCCAATTACTGCACATTTATGTAGTATTTGCTAATAAAAGTACTAAATAATGACTGAGTAATGACTGTGCAGTATTGTCATGTAGATGACGCCCTTGAATTCTATTCTATATTCGATTCTTTAGCAACATTCTGATTATTGTTTCAATATTGCTATATTACTTAGCATAATACTGGAAAAAATAATGATAAGCAAGATCTTACAGCCACTTGCACTACCCACTTGCATCCCCTACCACTTACACCCAACATCGCTGCATTAGAAGACAATTTTAACTTTATGGTCTATTACTAGGACCTGCTTAGAAACACACAGTCTATAGGATAGTAAGCACAAGGCATCAGAATTCACTTGTTTTTGTTTTAAGAAAGCTGTCATAATTGTCAGTGTATCAACACATAATGCATTTACAACAAACATTTTAATTATCATTAAAATTACTTATAACGAACTCAAATGTTTATTAAGTAAACCTATAGTTTCATTACTCTGAACTGTTCTCATTAACACTTTTTCTTTGAATTACTAATGAATTAAAAAAAAATCAATAAAAACTGCAAATTCAGGTACCTAAAGAATGTACTAAGCACACAATTATTAACAGCATTTGGAAGGAAAGAAGAACAAATGTCCATGGGAAAAATGCCAAGTAATCTAAAGGTATTCTAACAACACCTAAACAGTCCACTTCTAACCAACCTCCATACTTTGCATTTCACTTCTACATGTATCAACAGATGATAAGGTTTTTAAATTCATTATGTGGCATAAAATATACTTGCTAGATCATCATGTCATGTTATGGAGTGGTAGGACCAGACACACACTGAATTCAAATAGCTGACTGAGTAACAAAGCAATGAGTTATTAAAACAAAGAATTGCAGAAAAAGAAGGGCTGAGGCTGCTATCTTTAATCTCAGCCACACTCCTGGGCTAAGTACAGACATTTGGGGAGGTTAAATTAGGTTCAAATTGGGCGCCCAATTTAAATTTAGCTCATTCCAGTGCCAATCTTATACTTAGAGACCCGATCTCAGTGACTGGAAATCAGTTTAAAGCTGTAACTGTTCAGAATTCTCATACACACAAACTGGTCCAAAAATTGCAGAACCCAGTTTAAAATAAACCTGTATCTGTATAGTACCAGACTTATTCAATTTAGGTCAAACTGATACATGGAACTTCTGTCCACTTCCCCTGTACAGCCTGGGGCTGGGAAAACCAGGCAGCCCTGGGGGCTTCTCTTTTCACTCCGCCATCCCCCCACACTGATTTATCCTGGTACACATTTTTGAGGTCTAACTTTATAGTTGGTTGGAGCTTTTAATGACATGATACACCAGTATGTGTAGCTGGTATCAAGGTAATTGTGCAATTAACCAGTTAATTGTGCAATACCGGTAATGCATAAAGGGGGCCTTAGAGATCATCTCACTCAGAGAAGCATACATTTTTTAGGCAGCAGCCTTCTTCATCAGATGCCTGTTTTCTACCCGACTTCGGACTAATCTGACTAGCTACATTTAAATATAACTCTTTAAAGGCATATTTAGAAAACTATTTAAAATATTTGGTCTTTGATTTGGGCTAAAGAGTCCTGCAACTGTTTATTGGGAACACCTGACAGATCAGGAAGTTAACAGCCCAAATCCTTAGCTTACTTCACAACCTAATACAGAGTGTTTTCTAGATGATCTTGCAGGGGTAAGGCAAGAATAGAATTTACTATTCACTTTAATACGGAATTCATTACCACTGTGGAATTCTGTCTAAATATCTTCCAAAAAACGGTCATTCAAAATTCTAAATATTGACAAAATTTCAATGGAACATTTCATTTCAGCATGTAGAATTTTTTTTTGCCTTCAAGTTTTTGTACCTTACTTTATCTTCATTTAGTTTCTTCATTTTTTAATATTTCTTTTACATGGTTTCATGACTTCTCACTTACATTATTCTTTACTATTCAGTAGTGCGACTAAGAAGTTGTCAAAAGTTGATTTATTTTATGATTTTAAAAATAAAATTGAAATAAGTTTTAATATACCTTATATTAAATAAAATTATATATAAATAAGGTTTAATACACCCAAAAGTGAAATACTGTTTAATATACCTTATTTCTAGTCCAAGTGCCTTGTTTACATTAATAACTTGTTTGTAATAACACAAATCTCAGAATTCCAAAACAATATTTAAAAAAAATCAAATTACATTTTTGTTTATTGGAAATTCTTAAACTTTTAGTTCTCTCAATCATAACAAGACACAGATTTTAAACAGCTCACAAAGCTTGCCATGAACTGGAAAGCACAAGCTTCCCACAGTCATATTGACTTTAGGAATCCATTTAGTCATGAATGTACATCGCTCTTCTCTCAGGCTATTTGTATATTCCAGGTACAATAGGTTATTTGCCAGATGCTAAAGGGCCTGCAGAGGGTGTGGACACTTTCAAATAAAGGTTTATTTTATAGTTGCAAATAATCACAGAGCACTGTACTCAGCAACTGAGCAATCTATTCCAGTTTTATGTCCCAATGTCATCTGTAACATTGCAGTCAGAGATTCTTCAATTCAAGGACATTTTTGTGTAGGAGAACATTATGAGATTTCTGTGGCCAAAGCAAGATCAGCAAGGTAATCTATCTTCAAGAGGGTAATGTCCTATTCCTTATATGAACAAGCAATTAGTATATGGCTACGTACAGACAGTCAAGAAGCCCAAGGCTGAATCGATTCAATCTTTGCAGGTCAGTGTAAACTACATAGATTGAACCAAGAAACAAGTAAACAGATATTCACTTTTGATTCCAGAAATGCAGCTACATGTCTGCAATGGCCCAGGCTGGAAGGCAAGAGCATATCTCCCTGCTCAGCTGGAGCAGACAGCTTGGGCCAAGGCTAGCCCACCTACCCCACAAGGAGGAAGCATCCTGGAATGCTAGGGGAGTATGAATTAACTTGAATCTGGAAGGGATCTGAGAAAGGAATTCAATAAAGCAATTTAACCTAAATTAGTTGATATTACATCCATCCAGGTTTATCTTAAACTGGTTTTAGCCATTCTGAAAGTGGTTTATATGCACTGAACTTCTGCTGTGTTACAGATTTGAACTGGTTTCCAATCGCTTATACCTGTTTATGTGTAATTTCTGTCCCTAGCCTATATGCAGAAGAATATTTTTATCCAGTTTACAAACTCACAGTACACAATTCTTGCACACTCACATGTGGAATCTTTAAAAGACCCCTCCTTTTTACCACCCCTCAAGACTCGTTACAAAAATCGGTATGGCTCCTGTCACACAGAGCACCCAGATAACTAAACTAACACTACACTACTGGGAGGTATCTTCAGGATGGGGCAATGATATTTTAGTCTGTTTCATGTGGCTTAGAATCCTTAGTTATTCAGAAGCTTCTTCTGATAGAATGGGAGATCTACTGGGTGAGTTAATAACTATCATGTTCATAACTCTCAGAAGCACGGCCCCAAACAACATTTCCAAAGAATTAAAAATGTAATAGCCAGAAATTCTAATGGCTTAATGCATCTTACGCCATCTTCCAGGTGGGATTAGTCATCTCATTGGTAAAACTAAAGAAGATACTACTGAACATTTCCTGAAGAGCCTTACCCTTGGGAACACAATAATAGTTATGTGGGTCTCTGAAATCAATGCAGTCCTAGTTGATACTAAGAAGCCTCCTGTGGCCTTTGTCACAGAGATGTTTCTGTGACTTGTTTTCTGGGGTCTGATTCTGACACTTTTACTCAAAGCCTTGGTCCCTGAAAGGTCCCATTGATTCTCTGACATTTGTGAAGTACTCTAAAATGTTAAGTGGTTCCTAAGTGAGCCATTAACATTCTGCTTTGACTAATTCTCAAAGCAAAAACTGCAACAAGAAATAAAATGGCACTGTGGCAGGAGATGTCTGAAGATTTTAAAAAGAATGGAGAACATTTACCTTTGCATGTTATTATTAGCTGCACATTAGTTATCTAATTTTCATACCCAATACCTGTGCACTGATGACTCAAGTCCAGCAAATGTGTCAAATTGCCTTTTGTCTCTTACAAGTGATATTTGCTGCTACTGAAACACTAGAAAGTATCCTTAACAAATTCCTACTTGAAAAACTTCCTTCCAAAGTTTTTCTAAGCTACAGAGAGCATCTCAAATGTTCAGCAGGTCGTCGCCATTGTCTGATCTCCTATTAATGCTGCTTTACAGAGAGTCAGATGTTTCTTTCCCCTCCCTACCCCCAGTTCTTGGAAACAAATCAGTCTGTATAGTTCTACTGTGTTAACGATCCCAGAGTTCAAGCACAACATGGCAATTTAGTTACACTAACATGTAAAAACATTTTGGATAAAAAATACTTTGCTGCCACCAATTTAAAACCATAAGCATGCTTTGAATCAAATTCAATATATTCCTTATTTGTTTCTGATTCTCTCTCTTTTTATTATTATTAGAAGGCATAAATTTCTTGTGGGGCTTGTGCTTGACAAGGCTTCATTATTTGCACATGACAAGGTTTATCAAAAACAGTTGGATTTTTATGAGGAGTCTTTTATGTTTCCTCCATAAAATATAAATAAATGAAAAGGATTAGACTGAGGAAGCAGGGTATAATTCATCACCAATGTGAGGCAGAGGGAACAGACTGCAGATGGATGAATTGAAGAAGAACTTGGGGACTGGTCTGGGGATGAAAACTACCTATTCACATAAATGAAGTTGAGTTCAGTCCACAGCAAACACAATCTGGATCTCCTTGTCCTTTCAGGGTGCCATTGAAACAATTTAACTGCTGATTAGCCCCAAAAATAAGGAATAAGTTATAGCAACACGGTTTTGAAAGTCAAACTGCAATTTCATAGTAAGTTCTGGAAAGGCACACAAAGTAAATGCAGATGGGCTGTCTAATTTTGTTTGCTTGACTGATTTTTGTTTGTTTGTTTTCCTTTGTGGGTAAAAGGATACTTACGGAGCAGAAACTTGAAAGTAAACTAAATCTACCCTCTGGAAACAGTTAAGAACTATTAGGGAAAACTCTGAAGCTTGCAGTGTCAAATTCTACTCTCCATTACACTAGGCTTACCAAACATTTGGGTTTTCATGTGTCCTCCCATCTCTGTCTGGGCAGTTATTTAAAATCTCAGCAAATATCCAGGATTTTGCTCTACCTCTGCTTTCCCAGCATTTCCTGGTTTACCCCAGCAAGTAGCTGCTTGGGGATGGGGGGAGCACATGTGTCTGCTCACAAGCCCCAGAAGCTACAGGCCGGTAAGGCCAGGGCTTGGGGAGTGCGTGTGAGTATACATGCGAGGGGGGCAGGTGCCTGGCAGCACCAGGGCTGCAACAGGACAGGGAGGCAGGGGTGGAGCCTGCCCCTCTATCAGGAGAAGGGGGTAGGGGGTTCTTTGGGGGCAGCAAGGAACTGCATGGGCAGCAAGGGGTGGCAGGGGGCTGGAGGGCAGGAGTGAGGGGCACCAGAAGGGCTGGGAGGGGCTGTGGCTTGGAAGCAAGAGGCACCACGGGGACAGGGAAATGTGGGTTGGGAGTGCAGGGCACTCCCAGCACCAGGTTGGGAGTGAGGGGCACCAGCATGGCCAGAGGAGGTAGGGAGTGCAGAGCACAGAGAGGGCCGGGGGGCTGCAGGTCAGGAGTGAAGGGTATCCACAGGCAGTGGAAGGGGCAGCTAATAGGGCTTGGACCCCTGGACAAATATGGGGCAGCAGTAGGGCTGCAAAGCAGCCCAGCTGTGGACTTCCAGTGGCTGCAAAAGGGGTGGGGAGTGAGCTAGCAGGGTGTGGGACTGAGCCATGAGCTGCTTGTCTGGGGGGGGGGTGGCTCCTGCTGCTATGCACACCCTGGGAGGCATGGGGGGCGGGGGCTGCATTTTGCCCTGGATCTGCCTGGGGCAGGGTGGGCTGGGGCCAGGGTGGTACTGGGCTCTTCCCGGCAGGGGAAGCTGGGCTAGGCTGTGCTTGGGTTGCACAGCAGTGGCACTGGAAGTAGGGCTATGGGCTGGGGGCTGGAGCTACCCCAAAATTCACTGCCCCCGCTCCCACCACCTGCCCCAAGTGCAACCCAGCCCAGCTCCCCCCCACTGGGAAGAGCCTAGTGCTGCCCTGGCCCCAACCTGTAGCTGCAGTGTGCCCTGCCATGCACAGACCCAAGGGCAGATGCCTCCCAGAGTGCATGCAGTAGTGGGAGCTGCCACCCCCTTCCCACACCAGGCACCCCAGGACAAGCTGCTAGCAGTTCCATCCTGTGCCCCACCCCAGATGTGAAAGGCAGGGCCTTGATCTGTCCCCCCCACTTCCCCCACAGGCTTATCTTCTGCGGAAGGGCACACATGCATGCACACACACACTCAGCCCCCACCCCACCAAATTTTTTCTCCCTCCACTTATGGGGGTATCAGCAGGGAAAGGGGTACTGGGGGTTGGCAATGAGTGGCACCAGCATGGTTGGGGGGTTGGATACTGTGAGTAGGGAGTGAGGGGCAGAGGCAAGGTATGGTTATATCACTGCCCCCACCCCAATTATATTAACCCTGGCCCTCTTCCCCAACAGACTTACCTGCTGCGGGAGGGCACGCATGGACTCAGCCCCTCCCCACCCAAGACCATTTTTTTCTCCCTCTGCCTCTGGGTGTATCATCAGGGAGAAGGGGACTGTAGGTTAGGAGTAAAGGGCACCAGAATGGTCAGGGAGGTTAGGTACTGTGGGTAGGGTGTGAGGGACAGGGGCGGGGTGGGGCAGGACATGGGGATATCGCTTCCTCCCACCCCCCGAATCATATTAATCCTCCCCACTCACAGGTGTCCTTTTTTTGAAACTGGAAATATGGTTCATGTCAATCTGGGGCAAATCCATTAACTTGCTCTGCATTTCCACTGATGTAAGTGGAGGCAGAATTTACCTCACTATTTTCCAGGACAAGCCTGTAGCCTTTAGTCAAGTTGGTGGGATTACTTCTCTGCAGTCTACATACTGGTTGATTAGAGTAAGTACCAAAGGCATGACCCTACTATTTAAACAAGTTAGTATGTTTCTGTTGGCATGTGCATTAAGATCAGCGCGCATACAAAGCCGACAACTGCCATTTTGATCATTTGGCAAAATTTATCAAATCCATCATGAAACAACTGAGACAACTGCATGTATAGGGTGGACACAGGTTCAGCTATTAGCCATGTCCAAAAATCCACGTTTCAAAGCCTGTTCCCTACAGCTAGTCAGCTGGTAAACTTTCCATTCAACTGGAGATTAAGACTTCAAAATTTGATTTTGTTCTAATTCAGAACGAAAACAATTTTGCAGTTTCTCATGGAATAATAATTCCTAAACATTTTGTTTTGATAAGGTAAATAATGCAACATATACAAATATGACCTATTATAAAATTTTAGTCAAAACACCACATCAGCCAAACAATCCAAGAAAATTAAAACATTTTATTTTTACTCTCCCCATCAAATTTGGTTGAAAGCGGCATATTCCCACAACATTCTCAGTTGATGAAACAGCATTTTCAAAATGGAAAACTGTTCTGATTTTTTTTTGCATGGAACTTTACTGCTTTCATTATGTTGGCAATCTTTATGCATTACCTGCAAAGAATTAGATTGCTATAAGATATATTCAAAATGGGGGTCCCCATTTCAGTCATGATAGCAATGTAAATACTTAGACCAGTGACTCTCAACAGTTAGACTTAAAGCACCACTCCTTAACTTTTCTAAATTTAGCAGCACTCTGGGTGACTGCTGCTAAACCACTGTTGTACTGCCTTAGCTTACCTCAGTAGTTTTCAGCCAGGAGGCTGCTGCTTCTACCATGGCCAGATGGGACTGGCCCACATGCCTTCTGAGGAGCCAGGTTGGAAAGCAGCTGCAACAGGAGCAGGTAAACCTAATGCAGGCAGGAGTGCCAATTTTCATATTTAATGTCTATGTCATTGGTTCTTAACCAAGGTGCTATGAGACCATTTGAGAGGTGCCCTAATGCAGGCAACCCCACTGGGTCCACAGTGGAATTGCACCATTAATAGCAAGATGAAGAAGTGGTTGAGGGTTTTTTAAACCAATTGCAGCCAGGATCTTCCCAGGCTGGCAGGTACGAGCAACCACTCCTGCCACGGCCACTTCCCACTCTAGCCCTGCATGCTCCCCCTAGAAACAGAGGCAAGCTGGGCAGTTCCACCTAGAGGCAGGGGCAATAGCAGAGCAGCCTGGTGATTTATGTTTCCTGCACTTCTTCAAGCTTCTACACTGCCACTGTTGCCTCCAGGTCCCCATGCACCTGTTTCCAGGACAGCTATAGCCACTTTCATAGGTGGCCAAAGGCCAGGACTACCAGGGCTCAGCACCCCTCTCCCCCCCCACCTCCCAAATGCAGGGCAGCGGTTCTGGCAGGCTCTGGGCAGCTGCAGCAGGGGTGGGGAGGGGCATGCACATAATCAGAATCGCAGGCCAGTGCATGGATCACTGGCTGCCCAGCACAGCAGGCAAATACCAGTCTGCTCTGTGAAGGGGACAGGGCTTGAGGGGCAGATAAAGGCCCCCACATTGAAGAGAGGGATTGGAATGGGGAAGGGGCAGGGACAGCGGCTGGGGTGAATGGGCCTGTCTAGGCTGGGTGGTGGGAAAATAGGAGCTTGGGAGGCTCATCCAGGGCTGCAGGGGGATTCTGGCTGCTGAGTGCACCCTGGTGGAGGCTCAGGAGCCACATGCCTTCCAATCTGTGCAGGGGGCAGCAGTAGCTGCTGTTGGGCTCTGGGCTGTGCACCCCGCTGCTGCTGCCTCAAGAGCCACGTGACACCATGTGCCTTTCACCACTGGGATGTGCCTCACCCCCTACCTGCCTGGCAGCAGGATACACATGGTGTCACGTGACTCTCGAGGCAGTGGGAGCAGGGTCTTCTGACTGTGGTGTTAAAATTTGTGAATAATAAATCTGTCTCCCTCTAGAACATCAAAAAGACTTGGTCAAGGTTACCATAGAATTCCTCTTTGGTTTCATCAGTGGCATCAAGAAAAAGGGGACACCCACTGATGACAGTGGCATATTGGCTCCCCACCAGTTTAAGACAGAGTCCTTAGGCATTCATTAATTCTAATAGGGAACTCACTGAGGTAGTTTATGAGCATCTCCTTGCACCAGTCTCCCAGCCATAGAGTTGTTCCAATATATGATATCATAAAAAATCCTTCCCACTTGTACATTTCCTGGACCATCATGCCTAAAAGAACACTGCAACCCTACTGTAAATCTTTATATATTTTTCAAAATAAATATACAAGATCACTACCCTCCTTTCCTGAGCATTTGCTATCATATGATCAATCAACGAAACTACTTTATTTATGAGACATGTCTTTCTTTCCACACCTATGCAAGGCGCCATTCATCAGTACTAGATCTTTTTCCAACAACAAACAAAGCAGGGTAGAGGGCTGCTTATGGCATACTTATCCAGAATTCCTATGAAATTTAAGTTTAAATAATGGCTTGTAGAATATTGGATATAATGTGGAGATGTATTGTTTGAAGGAGAGAGATACTGCTAGTAGCTTTCACAGTGCAGAAGGCATGTACTGTATTATGTTTAACTGATCCTTCTGACTGCAAGCATTTGAGCTGCAGTGTTCTCCTTTACAGTGCCTTGTGTAGGCAATACTTCACATCACACTTTAGATGTTTACTAAGTCACAAGTTCTTAACAGCATGACAAAATGGAATATTTACTTGTCTTATTTTAAATTAGGTTTGGAAAAAGGTGCTTCTTCCTTCACTTGAATGCTGTTGTTGTGTGTCTTGATCTTGCAACTGTTTATATGTTATGCAAACGTTTAGCTTTACCTACTTGGGTGAACACAAAGATTTTCAAGATCAGGGCCTTAACTATAAACTCTTCATACTTACCTGTAAGGTTAGTAGCACACTGTTGGTGCTGTATAAACAATAGATGGAAGGGGAAGCATGACAACTAGGTACTATTCTAGATAAAACATTACGAGACAGTTTTTTGATGCAGGCTCTCTAGTTATGGACTTGACTGACTAGATCTTCCACGGTTCTTCTGTAGCTAATGAACTCTTAAGTTTTATTCATAGATCTGAACCAGAGTGTTCTCATTCATTAAATACAAATCATTATGTCTTTCTGTTTTTTCCTTCTACGAGAGCAGGCAGTATTTACATGAGTTGAACATATAGCAATTTAAGTTAGGTAACAAGTGATTCATCTGCTGATAGGGTCTGGTCAGAGATCCTCATTGCAAAGTTTTTGCACACCCTGCATGGGTTACTTCATGAGTCAAAACAGGAAACACACACTCAAAATGATATTTCAACATGTAGAACAGAACTCCAACTCAAATCTACTGGCAGCACTAGCTGTAAACACACAGACAAATCCAAAGTCAGGCATTCTAGCAGAACTCCCATATATTCTACTTCTGAAAAAAGATAGAATCATGTTTTCTTTCTCCACCACTTCTGATAATTCAGTATACATAGATCTGCTACATTTTAGTCTCTGTTACTGGTGCCTAGATATATAACAGTGATTTCACCCAAATCAAAATTAATGAATGCACAGGGAAACATTAATTCCCAGGGAGCTATGCAACAAAGAAACATGGGAGGTGCTAACTGCTGCAGCATGGGATTCCATCTCTCAGTCCTAGTTCAAAAAGAATATGTGATTGATTAAGAAGAGACAAGCAAGCAACTGTTATCCTGAAGGTCACCAGCTCTGTCCTTGAGGATCTCTGATAAAAGAGGAAGCTCAGTCTGAAGTCATCCACTATCAGTCCCTACTGACCCTTTAGGAAGTCAACAAAGTGCCAGGTGTGATGTATTATGAATGTGTGGAATCTTAGAGCAGTGTGAAATGTGGATGAGGTGACAGGTGAAAGTTGACTTTTTAGCTTTACTTTCTTCTGTGTTAGACATCCAGAGGATAGGCCAGCTCTTTATCCTGCACCTGAGACAAAAACCAGGTTGCTAATCTGTCACAGGAAGGAACTGGGGATGAGAGGGTCAAACAACAGCTGCATAATTTTTCTTATGGAAATTATATTTGATCTGATGTTTCTATCATAAAAAAAGCTATGGCATCTTTATTTAGATCTAGTCAATATAGTAAACATTTCAAATCAAATGTGCTGAAGGATTATGCAGAAGCAGATCTAGACATACAATTCTACTGTTGTCATTTCTGAAATTCCAGAAGCAAAAGAATAAAATATTAAATCAATAGGAGTGGGGATTTTAAATTAAGATAGCTAATAATTGATCAATGATAGCATCTAATGAAGACCACTTGCATTCATGAAAGCTAATGATATATATATCATGAATACTTAAATGAAATCTTAGTTAGTTAGTCTATAAAAGTGCATATCTACCATTCATCATCCTGAGGTTCTGGTTGAATTTCACCTCCAACTTTTTGTTTTTGGTCACCCCCTCTGTGGCCCCACCAAGTCCCAGGACCTCCTGGTCAACCTCTTCCTGGCCAAGTGAGCCCTGTACTTAACCAGGAAGGAGGCTCTGGCTGGGAAGGTGCCCAGAGACTGTGGGGCTGCTGTCTTCTCATTTGTCTGTGCACGTTTCTGGGCAGAGCACCAGTAGGTGGCATCCACTGGGTCCTTGGATGCTTTGAGGACCGGTGGATATGACCCGGGAGGCTCTGCTTGGTGTCCCCCTCAGGCTCACTCATCTTCACATTTTGACTCTTTGACCCTCACATCACGCCTGTCCTGTTTTTTGCCTTTGTTGTTGCAAGAATTTTGTTATAGTATTCACCCTTTAGCCCCCATACAATAGGGGCTACTAGTTAGCCAGGCAGGCCTTAGGACCCAGGGTATTTGAATGTTACAAATAGGAGCTTTTGAGGCCCAGACACTTGGTATCTAGAGGCACTACCCTTTGGGCCAGCTGGACTACTCAAGCAGCCCTAATCTGGAGTGGCCCCTTTACCCTCTACCCACTGCAGGAGTTTGGCTGTTCCTTCCCCCCCTGCCCCGCCACACAGGGCCCCTCTCCTGCAGGACTCACAGCTCTCCTCTCAAAGCCACAGCCACCCCTACAGGGCCCACATGCCCCACCCTGCAGCAGCAATGGTCATCGGGGTGCTCAGGGCCCTCCTGGCACAACCCTCCCGCAGCGCAGGGCAGCATGGCTTGGCCCCAGCCACCTGGCACCCAGTGCTGCCTGTGCCACATTGGGTGGGCCCAGCTCAGTGCAGTGTGGCACCATGCACCTTCAGACAGCTCTGGGCTGCTCAAGCTGTCACACAGGGCCCAGCACCACTCATGGGGACCATGTGTTGCAGTGGGCTGGGTCATGTGTGCACAGGCCCTGCACGCTCTCGGGCCAGGCCAGTTCTGTGGAGACAGGACCCAGCCCAGCGTGACACATGGTTCCTAAGCAGCGCTGGGACCCCAGTGACAGCTCGAGCAGCCCAAAGGCACATGGCACTGAGCCAAGCCAGGCCAGGCCTAGCTGATGTGGCACAGGCAGTGCCAGGTGGCTAGGGCTGAGCCACACTGACCTGTGCCATGGGGAGGCTGTGCCAGGAGGGCCCAGAGTGCACTAATGGTCTCTGCTGCTGTAGGGGGGCGTGGTCTGTGGGTTTTGCGGGGCCACAATCAGCACCCCCACACCCACAGTCCCATACACCCACATAGTGCCCCCTGTTCCAGTTCCTCCCACCCCTAGTCCCTTATTTACCTGGATGGAGCCTAATCCCATCAGGCTGCAGCCTGCACCACTCCAGGCTGTTCCGCACATGGAGGCAGTATGCTTCAGCACTGGGGCAAGGGGAAGCCACGGAGATGTTCAGGCCAGCTACCAGAGCATCTCCTTAGAGGATCGCAGTGTCCAGTAGCCTCAGGGCATGGTCCCTGACCATGCACTGCCTCTCTTTTTTCTGCAGGTTTTTTTTGTTTTGTTACCTGGGTTTCCAGGTATCAAATTTTGAGCCTGCACTGCAAATATGCAATATAAGGAACATTCTTTTAGGTCCTAGAGTTCCTCTTGTTGCATTTCAAACTGGTTTGAGATGTGGCAAGAGGCACATGTGAGCGCATCTGGATGCACCCAATGTGTCCCTGTCACCAAAACAGCTAACAGCATACTGGGCTGCATTAGTAAGACTATTGCAAGCTGATTGAGGGAAGTACTTATTCCCCCCCTATTTAACACTGGTGAAGTCACAGCTGGAGCTGTGTCCAATTCTGGGGCCCTGCTACAGAAAAGATATGGAAAAATTGGAGAGAGTCCAGTGGAGGGCAAAAAAATTGGTTAGGGACTGGGGCACATGATTTATGAGGAGACGCTTATAGACTCTAGAGAAGGGAAGATTGAGAGGGGACTTTGGTAGCAGCCTTCAACTATCTGAAGAGTGGTTCCAAACAGGGAACCTAACTGTTCTCAGTGGTGGCAGATGACAGAACTAGGAGCAATGGTCTCAAGCTGCAGCAAGAGAAGTTTATGTTAGCTATTAGGAAAATCTCTCTCTCACTAGGAGGGTAATAAAACACTGGAACAGTTTACCCAAAGAGTTGTGGAGTCTCCATCCTTGGAGGTTTTTAAGACCTGGCTAGACAAAGCCTTCACTGGGATGATCTAGTTGGGGATTGTCCTGCTTTGAGCAGGGGGCTGGAACAGATGACCTCCTCAGGTCCTATCCAGCCCCAAATTTCTAAGATGATAGTACCTTTTCTTAATTATATGTGTTACAGCAGTTCCTATACCCAAACTGAGATCAGGCCCACAACATGTCTGATCTAGTTCAAAACACATACAAAATCAGACCCAGCTCTGAAGACATTGCAGGCTCAATACAAGACTAAACAAGAAGCTAAAGCAGTACTTCCCAACCTTTCCCTCAGCATGACCCTATGTATACCCCATTTCTTCAGCATGGCCCCTCACTTCCAAGCCACATCCCCCTGATCCTGCCAGTACCCCTCATTCCCAACCTATGGCACCCCCACCCTCCTAGCCCTTCTGGTGCCCCACACACATGACCTGCAGGCCCTGATTCCTCCAGACCCTGCCAGAGCTATGGGACCAAGGCCCACATCCCCGTGTCCCACCAGCAGCACTCAAGCCCCAGATGCCATATGCAGGTGGTGGCAGCTGCTGTGACTCGAGTGAAACGTGGAACCCAAATCCTTCCTTCCCCAACCCTCTCCTCCTGCAGACAGCACCACCAGATTGGACCCTCTAGGCAGGGAGGATGTGGGCTGCCCACTGCAGGCTCAGATGTCCCTACCTGCTGCCCTCCCTTGGTGGCCTCTGTATCCAAGCAGGTGGGATCCATTGTGGGAGGGTAAGGTGGCTTGTTGCTGCCAGGAGCCCCACATTGGCTGCACTGCCTTGGGGAGGCACCACCTGCCCACCTGGCAGCACCAGCAGCAGTGCTGCAGAGTTGTGCCCCCAACTTCTTCATGGTGTACAAGGAACACCTTGCCATGGCAGCAAGGCTAGTGTGGGGCTCTTAGCAGCAGCATCAAGACTGGCAGGGAGCCCTAAACCCATAGTGGGCAGCTCACATCTGGCCCCACCTCATGCACAAATCTGGGGAGCACATACCACCTACCCCCCTCTTGCCTCCCACTCTGGGAGTATGTGCACCAATGTGGAGCCACCCCCTGCCCTCCAGGTAAGCCTCGCAATGGGGGCCTCATTCTGCTCTCTCTGGACCTCCATAGACTTACCTGGAGAGAGCTGTGGGAGCTGCTCTCCACACTGCCTGGCTCCCACATGCATGCAATTCCAATCGAATGCCCTACTCTTTTGCCCAGCTCTTGTTCTTATCAGCTTAGGTTGCTTCTTTCAGGCCTGAGCACAAACTTTTAGCTCTGGATAAAGGGGTTATACCTGCAGGCACTGTGTTTTTCCTGTGAACAGCCTAAATTTAGAAAGGGAGTGTAGCCTGTAATGCTACATCTTTATACAGGTGTAGGTGGCAAGTTCCTGTATTAGAGAAATGTATACCCAAGCTCAGGTACCCCAAGCAAAGACTTTATTGCCCAGACTTTCACTAGTGTAAAAAGAGAGCTGGCCCATTTTGTCTAGAGAGAAGAGCAACGCCTGTCTTCACTCCTTCAAGAGAAGAGTTGCTTCACACACGCTGTATTTAACTAGTTGGAACATGACTTGGGAACCTAACTTTCAGTGACTGTGCTATAGTAAGCTGACAATTTATAAGTACAAGAAAAGGGCACAAGAAAAGATTTCAAGCCAGTCAAACTATTCAGAGGCATACTAAAGCACAGAAACTAACGCATTGCCAAGTGCTAATCTGAATTCCACTGAAAAGGCAAAAGCCTTCGGTGTGGCTGTTGAGGACTTACTATACTGGCTCTACAGAGCCTTAATGCAAAACAGCCGTTAATTACTTTAAAGAAAAAAAACTTTACTGGTGTTTTGAAATGCATACAAAAATAACCTTTTAACTGGGCAGTAAAGCAATATTGTAGGAGCAAGCCAGATTCTGCCATGTTAGCACATTAAGTAGTACTTATGACTCAGTCAGCCTGATTATAGTGGGATTATTCCTGTAGTAAACTGGCATTCATGATGAGCAAGAATGGCAGAAATCTGACAGAGCTGTTCTGGTCATTTTAGATTTCAAAGTTATTTATTTGTAGGAATCTATAGGAGTTGTCTCTCAACATTACTTCTTCACCATAATAGTTTTCCTGTTTCCTGGAAAATAAAAAAAGATGAAAGAATTGTTCTTGTAACTTAGAAACACTAAAAATACCCACATCAAAAAAAGGATGGGCAACAGGTAGCAGGACTGTTTAGCAAAATCACTGCGAATTGTCCAGAACATCACATCATTCCTTGCAGACTGTATAAATAATTAAAAACAAATAAATATATTTACATTTTAGATTGCTTTTCCTCCCAAAGGATTCAAACCTATGTAAGCTTTACTGATACAGAGTTCAAAACCTGAGAAACTATTTCCACAGATCGTCATTTGAGCTTTAAAAAAACAACAAAACAAACTGTGGTCACTTTTAATTTACAGACAGAAATATTTGCCAAAATAATAATTTAATAGAATATTTGGTTAAAGCCCATGAGTATTTATATTAGAAACCTGATTCTGAAATAAAGGTCAGTTAGTTATGGCTAAGTAGCCAGTACCAAAACTAGCAGTGGGCGATGAGACACAAGCTCGAGCGCTTAATTGAATGCAGTGCCACAGGAGCAGGGCGGCGCACAGGGAAGGGCCAGATGACATGGTGACCTTGCTGTGGGGGGAGGTGCTACCTGTTTCACTGTTGTGATGTCTGATGGCAATGGGATTTGGTGACACCTCCTCTTGCAGTGCCATCTTTTCAGGAATGGGGGAGGAGGAGTCTACTGGGGATTGTTCCCAGAGTACAAATCTTACCAGGCATATCTCAGTATGTAGTCATTTATCCAATCAGCAGAGCTTTACTGTGATTGCAGCAGCCCAAATAAATGAGAAATTATAACAACTTCAAGTAATAATAGATATGAACAAAGCCAGTATATACTTTAAGGCTGAAACTGGACAAAAACAGGCAGTTACCACTTAAAAAATCTGTGGAATTATTTCAGTCCCCATTCCCACCCCCTTTTTAAATTTTTTTTTAATGGAAGTGTGAAAATCTAAACTGCCTGCAATTTGGAGTTAAAAAGTATGATGGTAGTTTGTTTCTATTTTTGGCTTTTTGTTAGCCAAAAATAACTAAAAATCAGGGAGGGCAGTAGAGTTATGTTGAGAGTAAAAATTGTTCAGATTTTAAAAAATGTCTGCATCACAGTTTGTCATTGCATGGGCCTTTAAAAAGTTGCAGGCAGCTTGCACTGCTGTGATCTTACTCCTGGCAGACTTCTTTTCAGGGGGAGACTGAAGCCGAGATTCTAATGAGAGAAATTAATCCAGCTCATTGTGTCACTGTTTGTCTTGCAGTTTAACAATTCAAGCTTGTTGTTAAGTTCTGTGAAGAAACTTCTTTCATGAGTTCAGGAATTTCTGGATACTGAATCATAACAGCTATAAACTAATGTAACCCAAAATTTAATCACAACACTATTAACCTAGTCACAGTTTTCACAAGTTTGTCCAATAGAAAATGTGTTCATATTTCAAGTCTGGACACTTGCCTTAAGTAGACAGATGCACTCAATTAAATTGTGACTGCCCAAAATTTGGCTAGAGGAAACCAAACAGGTCTTTGAAGCTACCTATAAAATGTAAAAGCAATGCCTGATTCAATAGTGGGAATACACAAAATTGAAATATTCAAGTAGCCAGCTCCACTGGTTCACAAGTTATTTGAGCCTGAATTCAATTTTGTGGAGAAAAAATAAAAAGGAGTTTTGTATCAGACTCTTTATGACACAGTTGAGGAAACTATCCAAAGTCCCTGTTATGCCTCTAGCAAGGAATTATTTTGGCCTGTTCTGGAAACATTTCTCACACATCAGCAAGTTTTAAGCTAATTCTTCATTCAACAATGTATTGCACTATTGCTTTTTTTACAGAAATTTTAATTACCTGTCAAATTATTTTGTGCTTCAAAAGTGCAACAGTATTTTTTTTATTTTGTCATCTTTTAAGAAATATTAATGACTAAAGTCCAGATACCCCACTGGTATAAAATTATATTTCTGGTGATCTCAGTGACTTTGCTGATTTACACTGACCATTTAAAATCCCTGTATTATAATGTATTATCCTACTCTGTCTGATTATAGATTATATTCATTGTTAGTTGTTTAAAAGTATTTGCATGGACTAAGTGGAAGTTCAGGTTAACAGACTAACTTTGTATCTCTCTGGGCTAGGGCCATTTTTCACATTCATTTTTACTTGAATTCTCAGCAATGTTTCTCTCAAATCTTTTTGTTGGAGAAAAATAAGGTGAAACTCAATTTAAACCCATCAATTTTGCCTAGATTTTTTTTTAACCAGTGCAGGAATAGTTGTGTTACACATGGTTTTAACTAACAATCCACGAGAATCACAACCTTACACCTGAACTTTAAGGAGGATGGACACCCCTGAACTTCAGGAAAATGGATTCCAGATATAAACTTTGAAGCTCAGACAACTTTTTAGTATAAAATCATACATGAGCCCAGGTGTGCCGTGAGCTGGTGGTGACCAGGTATTTAAGAGGAAAAGTATGTTGTCCACCATAGTAAGTCCTTTGCATAAATCCCAGTGTTAAATTTGTAACAAAGGCTACTTACAGACATGGAAATAAAACAAGCAAACTAGCAGTTTAAGCTCAGCACACCCCCACGCTGAGAGCAGCACGTGCCCAGAAGAAACATCACATTAGCTTGACCCGGTTTACCCAATGTCTGTATAGATCATGTGTTTTTGCAGGGCTTTTTGCCACTTTTAACTAATAGCTGATTGAATCAGTTTTAGATAAAAGTCCAAAAAAGCCTCATGGAAGCATACAATCTATCCAGACACTTGTGAGCTGGGTCAAACTAACATACTTCCTCTAAACCACGTTTTTTTTCCATGTCTGTCAGCAGCCAAGTTACAAGACAGGTGGACTTACCCTGATTTCCATTTCTTCCTCACAAAAGAACAACTTTACAACAGCCCTGGGATAAACCTTACATCTTGGTCACAGCAAGAATTGCGAGTTTGGAGTTATCATATTAATCCCAAGGTCAACACTTACCATGCCATTCAATGCAGTTACTGTGTTCTCTATTTGTATATAGGCCACTGTAATCACATTTTATATTCACAGATGCAGGGACCATCTTGTTCTATGTCTATACAGAATCTAGTACAATGAGGTCCCAATCCATGATGGGGATTTCCACTCTTTATCAGCATCACAATTATCAAATAATTTTACTGAAACTCCACACACATACACGCACACACAATTTAATGGCTTGATTGGTTGGAATCTTCAATTTAGGAGAGGACTGGCACTGAAATAGCACAGTAAAATTGAAGTGGATTTGTAAAGCAGTGTGGGAACATACAAAGCACTTCCAATAATTCCTCAACAGATTAGGTACATGAATAAAGATCAGCAAAAAAACTGCAAGGCATGAGGGACAGGTCATAAGCAGGACAAGCAGTTTTGAAAGCTAAAAAGAAAAATTAAAAAATGTTAGAGAGATGTCAGATGTGCTCAGAGATATCTGAATATATGCACTTTGCATAAAAACACTTGTCTTGGAACAGTAAGACAAAGAAGCACTTCCTCTTTAACAGATTCTTCAACTCAAAAACAGGCATTGTTATAGCATGAGATTTCATCTACATAATAAGAATCTCAAAGGTCTTAGTGGGGAGTTCATGGCAGGAGATGAAATAACATACTGATTAATTTTAAATAGATCCAGGCAGAAGACTTTTTCCCAATATAACAACATTTTCAAGATTCTGAAATTTACCTCTTTCTCTAACAGGATGAATCCATGATCTGCTCTAGTCTTTGTCCCTTCCTCCCCAATAATCAGAGATCTATTCCACAATAGCTGATAATCCAGTTATTTGAACACTTGCATGGATGGTATGAGACTAAAGTCACTGCTGTACTGTGACAAAGGAAACTTTTAGACATTTTTTTCCACATACCACACATTTGTGGGACCTGGTCTGCTATCACACAGCTTACTTTAAGCTGCACTATCATAAACCAAGTCCCCACATGTGTACACATTTGCCAGTGCCAAGAGCCAGGCAGGGAATGCAATCTAAGAAAGTTGCAGTCAGGGGAGGGGCAAGGGAGCCACCTGACTTCCCAGATTTATGTTCCATGCTGTAGCAGTGGGAAGGGGACAAATTCAAGGCAGACCTCCAATATTTAGATTCTATACCTGGAAAGTTATAGCAAATTCATAAAATTTCCATAAATAGAATCTAATTGTTGAGAGTTCATCTTATATTCAGGTATATATGGTAAGTCTGCAAACATGCATACAGTTCAGAGGATAAGCAGGGGAAGGAGCAGGGGGCTGGAGAAAGCCTTGATGGCATTCCCCTGCTGTCTCCTGCTCTCCTGAAGCTGGAGACAAGTAGAGAAAGGACCAGGGGCCTGGAGATAGCAGGGGAATGTCTTCCTCCCAAGGCTGGAGACAAGCAGGGAAAGGAGCAGGGGGCTGCAATCAAGCCCCTGGAGATAAACTGGAGACTTCCCCTGCTCTCTCCAGCCTCCTGCTCATTCTCTACTATTGCTGATGAGTATTGGGGGGGTGGGAGAGCAAGCGGGGAGCTGGGGGAATGGACGGAGGGAGTGGGGAATGAACAGAAGAGGGAAGTGAACAGGGAATAGGGGGAATTAGTGGGGAGCAGGGGAATAAATAGGGAGCAGGGGGAATGAACAGAGGCAGGGGGAATGAATGGGGAGCTGTTCATTCTCCTATTATCTCCAGCTTCCTGCTTGTTCTCCTGCTCATCTCCAGCCTCCAGAGCCTAGAGAAGAGCAGGGGACTGAAGACCAGCAGGGGAGGTGTTGGGGGAGCTGTTGCACCTGCAGGGGCCTGGGATCTTGCAGGCAGGGTAGTCCATGTTCCGCGGGGGTGGGGCAGGGGACCACTGGCAATGTGTAAGGGGTGCACGTGCACTCCCTGAGCATGGCAGTGCACCCCCTCAAAAAAGGTGCCGCCGAAACTGTCGGTAGTGCCTGTAGGCGGTTGCTGCTTGCCACCCCCCATTGCCAGTGGTGTCTGCAGGTAGTCAGTGATCACCACTGGCCGCTGCTGTCACTGCCAGTGATGTCTGTGGGTGCTTGCCGCTCACCACCCCTCCCCCCATTGCTGACAGTGTCAGCAGCATCTGTGGGAGCTCCCTGCTTACTACTGCCACCGCGCTCTCACCACCACCAGCACCACCGTGCCCCTCCAGCTGCCGGGGACATGCACAGTTCATGCAGGGGACCCACCCCTCCCTCCTAAGCAGCCCCCACACCCAGAGTCCCCCCACACCTACCCACACAGGGAATCACATCCCCCCCACATCCCTCCACACCCACCCACATCCCCCTACCCCCCTTTCCACCTCCTCCTGCAAACTCCACATCGAACCCCCCATCACAAGCCCACCAAAAGCAAACTTTAAAACATAGATATTTAGGATTTATTTTATTATGATGCTAGAGACACTGATAGGCTTCCAAATTTCTTTAACATTGTAAGTATAACAATAAAACATTGCCCATCTGATCAATCCCCCTTTCTCTCTCTGTTTGTTCTAATTGTGGAAGAATGTGGATTTGGGGGTATTTTAAGAAGTGAATTTGGGATGCTGTCTCAGCAGTCTAGCTGACACAAGGGGAAAGTGTTCCCAGATACCAATTGCCTGGGCCCCAGAAGCTCCTGAGGTCAAGTAACACTGAGCTGCTGGCCAGGGCAGGTTTTTGTACTGCTGGAGCTAGGACAGGGCAGCTTTTTATGCTGCTGGGGACAGCACAAGTACTGGCTCCAGGTACTCTGGGCTGCAGATCCAGGAGGAGCCAAGCAAAAATATTTTGCCTCAAGTGGCACAATTCGCTCCACAACAAAGTGCATGTCCAAACACATGTGCTAAGGCAAAAAGCCCCAGCTCAAATTTGCACCGTTTCTATTTGAGCTGCTGCAAGCACACCTGCTTGCATGTGTGGACGAGCCCATAGTGATTTCAACAGGGTTTGATGGCACTGCAAGAATACAACTACAGATATTACATCAACCTGCATGCAAAATGTCATTTCTGCTCTTGGTTTGTGTCAGCAAATGTCAATTAAAGTAGAATTTACTTTTATTAACACAAATGGCCTTTATAGACACCTTTAAAGTTATGTTAAATTTCCTTAAGCCCCTAGATAAAATGCTAGAAAAGCATTTTTTTTCCCCCCCAGAGTTTCTTGTGCTGCCTTGATTTTCTTGTCTTTATCTCTGGACTTATGAAAATTAGAACAAATAGAACTACAGCAAACTGAGAAAATATAAAGTAAATATCAGGCCCCTAAGTGCTAGAATGCTTTTTAACAAATCAGGAACATAAAAACAAAAAGAATGTCAGGCTAAGTACTTAGCAAACAGCAATGACTCAGAGTAAACTTGTTTATGCATGTAAGTGAAGCCTGACATAGCCATGGTGGCAAAGCCTCTCACAATGTGATCAAGGGGGATTTCAAAGAAGAATTTCAATAAAATCTTGAAGCCGCTGCTAAGAGTTCCCTAAGCAGGAAAAACAAAACATTAAAATTCACTTCTCCCCCAGTATGCAGAGGTGTCAGGATTCTGGATAAGATAGAAACACAGAAACCTAAAATAAATTCTTTCTTTTCCAAGATCAGTTATTTACGTTGTCTTCAGAACTGCATTGAAAGCAGGCCCTAAGATGTACAAGCACATTAGACAAGATCATCTTTTTTGGCTTAGAGTTAAGAATTTCAACAGCTTTTCTTCCCTCACCCACTTTAAATGTGCAAGTGCTTATCCTAAGTTTATCTGCACTTCCAGTGTAGAAACTAGGGAAGTGCTCCCATGAAATTTCATCTGGGACAGATCTTCAACTGTGCTTCTGACTGCTGTGCATAATTTGATAGGGATAAAGCCATGTCAGTTTAGGACAGATCCTCTGCTCTGAAGTTGCCTTGACCTTGATCCTTCCTCCTCCCCATACATTAGGGACAAGCATATAGTCATTCAGAAGCCCCATGCAAAGGATCTACTCTTTGTTCCAGGTCTGCATTAGAAGTAGCTGCCAATGATGTTAATAGTTTCAAATCAGCAAGCTGGCCATTTTCCTCATCATAACTAAAGGAAAGTTTACCAGGATTGCATGCTTTTATCTCCTCTAAAGCCCATAACTAAGGTGGGACAAATTGCCAGTGAATTCTTATTTCAATTTCAAAGTTCTCTTACTGAATTCATCAGCTTGAAGTAAGTCCCTGTATTTTCCCCAGGTAATTGTGTACATGATATGGCTATCCTTTGGGTGCATTATTTTTATGTCATCATAGCACCTGAACCCAAAGCTGTAGTCAAGAGTTTTCACTCCAAATATAAATATACTGAAATATTGTTACCCAGCAGTGGAAGAGTCCAGTACACATGGGTTCAGTACATATATCCATCTGGGACCAGATGGTGATAGGATTGTACACACTGAAAATCACATTATGAATAGACCTCTTAAAACCAGTGGGATTATGCATAGATTAAGTTATTTTTCTGTGTACACATGCAACTGTTACAAGGATAGCTCAAAACTATAATCTGTCCTGAAAAAGGGGCAGAACACAAGCATGTCACCACAGGAGTAAGCCAGGGAATGAGTTGAGACTGAGCTCTAGACAGTCCCTCACTGTCTTACTTTGAGCAAAGAAGTCCTTGATCCTCACAAACAAGCTGCCTCTGCCCTCCCTCCCCCATACAGTGCACTACTCCAGTTCACATGGGAGTAGAAACCAGGCACTTCTTACTCACCAGCCCTTCCAACACTGTTGCTCAAATAATGGCTTCCCACAGGAGGGATTGGGGTAGAATTTCTCATGTGTATCTACACACAGTTAATAGCTTTACAAAGTAGAGTTTAAGGGGAAGACTATGCTAATTCTGAGGGACCTCAAAGATAGCTGTAGAAGTGCTGATGGAACTCCATTAATCACAATCTCAGCCATCACAAGCTTTTCAGCACAGGAGATAGCAGATTACCTTCAGTGGCAAGAGTGGTTAGGAAAACATAGCACAAGAAGATCCTTTTATGACCTTTCCCTGAGCCTGCAGTGTTGGTTGGCGCATTTGATTACTATGCACATTGCATAGACTGGAGATGGGAGAACAAATACCACAGGGAAAAACATCTACAGAACTTAAAATGACACAATCAAGGGAATTTTCATGCTCCCCCCCCATTACAAAAATTTCTGAGATGCTTGGAAGGAAAGCATTTTGCCACCAGTTTGAGTAACTTACCTGGCAATTCATTTGTGTTACCTTTCTGGACAGAGCTCCCTATGAAACCTGTTGAGTGTAACTGGAATACCTCTGTCCCTACTAGGAGTGTATAAAGCAGGTTCTATTTGATTCAGATTTGGCCCAAATCAAGGACAGTGATTCAATTCATTGATTCAAATCACTGTCCAATTCAATTCAGCCAAATCTGAATCTGAAGATTCAATGATTATTCGGAGAATCAGCAATTTGGATATAGACAGCTTTGAAAGTTTTTTTCTACATACCATGAGGTACCAGCACAACTTGTGAATGCTGAGATGCTAGGGTGGATGGAGTGTCCCACCGGGGGGTGAGGAGGGGTGGCTTCCACGTGCTCAGTGGCAAACCTAGAAGTGGACCAGAACTACTTTCAATCCACTTTTGGGTCTGCCAGGGAGCACACTTCCCCCCACCCCTGATGTCCCCCTGGCTTGGCAATCAGCTATGGGGGAACCCTGGGTGCCCCCCCCCAACCCAGGAGGCACCAGCTGCTGAGCCAGGCAGGCACAGGGGGAGGGACATGGTCCCCATTAGACCCAAAAGTGGACTGGAAGTGTTTCTCATCCACTTCTGGGCCTGCCAAGCACACTGGAGAACCCCCTGGGCTCCTGAGGGGTGCATCGAGCATCCCAGTATCTCACCACTCACAAGCCACCTGCTACCTAGATGCATGTATAAAAGAGATTTAAAGCTGTGTCTATGTTTGAACTGCCAAATTGATTCAGAGGGTTTTGATTAGATTCAAATTCAGAGACTCAGTGACCAAATTGGACTGAAGTTCTGCTGAATCAAATCAGGGACTGAAGCTTCACACAGTTCTAGTCCCTACCCCTCATAGGACTTGCTGAAGAGGAAATTCACCACCCTGATTTTCTAGTTTTTCAGACCTTTGGACAGATATCAGTGCATATTCCACTGCCTTGTACCTTTGTCAGTCAAGACTACAAGTTTCTACAGAAGAATTTTCTTCAAATGTCAAAAAGTACCAGTGTAGCTCTGGAAATTGTCATTGCTGAGGTCCTGAGACTGTACAATCACTTTCAAGTATCACATTTCACTTTTATGTACCAATTATAAAGACGTTTGCATGCAGAGTTCTTCAAGGGTACGCACTTTTTACTTAGACAGCTTGGATAAGTAAGTCCTTATACATCTTGCTAGACACGATTACGGTGAGGGTACCTACAAATAGACAAGTAGGTGTGTCCATACTTGACTTAGTATTTCACAAACTATATCTATTCCATTTTTTAACTGTAAAAGCCTATAAAAACTATGAACAGGAAGGACACTTTTGAGATACAGTTTTCCTATAAGAAGCTAGAGGAATGGTTCTTACTTGGTATATGTTCCTCCCTCACCATGCTTGTCACAGATGTCCTGGACATTTAGTTCTCCCAAACTATTCATTTGTTCCCAGGAGATTTGACACTTGATAAGGTTTCACCATTTGCCAAGTTTTGCTTAGCTACACCGATGTAAATTTGTAGTTACACTATTGAGATCAGTGAAGGTACCTCCAGATCTATACCAGAAGAACTAATCAAAAGCACATTTTTGCCCTGTCACTTTTCTGGATATCTCTTTTACTGTGTTACCTCTGAAGTTGGTCTGACATGTAATAGAAGATTTTACTGCTCACCTGTGTCAAATGAAGCACTTTGGAACCCAGTTATGTGTGTGGACTCTATCAAATAAAAGCTGCACATAGGTCCCAGATTTTCCCTGATGAACACAAGCAGATGGATATGACCAACTGAACACAACATTTAAATATAAAGTCTTCTTTTTAGTGTTGCAGTGACATTGTCAGAGGACGAGTTCGGGTGCATACAGCTAAGATGTCACACGACAGCTTTAGAGAGGCTTCATTTGTTCGATTCATAATTAAGAACTACACTTTTTCATCGCAAAAATGTGGCTTAATGACTTGAATTGTCTCTAAATGTTTGGGAGATCATACAGATTATTTTTGAAGCAGCCTATACTTTTTTCAGTCCCATAAAACATATACAGAGCTGCATAGTCAGGCACATTCTCTCTTCTGTATGTTTACAAGGCAGAAAGGGGTTAATGAAATATTACACAGCAAGGGAAATATATTAAAGTTTCTGTAAACACATTTCTAGGTCATTTGGGGGACTTTGATTCTAAGAGACGGTATTCAGTAATTTTTGTATTGTTTGTTTAAGTTTATTGTGGCACAACTTCATCTTGCAGGCAAAGCGAACAGCATAGATTTGCTGTTACTTTCAAATAAGCATCTAAAATATTTTAAATGGAACAAAGAAACAGATCATTTTCCCTAGAATATACACAGATGAGTTCCATAGTAAATATGGGATATCAAGACATAGTAATTTGTAAATAGTAACATAAAAAATAGACATACCATTGGAAAAGGGATTGTTTAATATAACAAGGTTTAATTGTAAACAGAGTGTCTGGGCAGGATGTTTAAAAGTTATAAATTGGCTGTTTGGTTCTTTGCTGGCATATCTTTTTGGCTTTATTGACATTAGTTATATGTAAGGAACTTTACTGTATGGAAAGTTTTTCCCAGTTCAGAACAAAAAAATTAGAGGTAGGAGTAGTCTTAGGCTAAAAATGTCTCAATAGCACAAGGCATGGTAATGAACAGGGGTCTAGGTGCTAAGAAAGAAAGGGATTGAACTTCTAACATATGGCAAAATTGTGAGTGAGACAGGAGGTGAAACATGCATTCATTTAACCGCATTTTAACAGGATCAGCATTTTGTTACAGTTATTTTACTAGCCATTTGTAATGCAATAAGAATAAAAAAGGATCTCACTATTATGTTATTGGAATCCGAGTAGCCAGTAAAACCAAAGGATTAGACTTCTACTTTAGTTAGAGTTGAAATTCCTTCTGTCCTACCCTAGCATTTATAGCTAAATGAACAACAGTGCTGCTCAAGTTCTAGAAAGGCTGAAATAATTCTTCAGCCTGGGTTGGGAATGAGCTTAGATGTTACATAAAGCGATCACATTTCTCTTCTAGTCTGCTCCATTCAGAACCTCACTTTTTAAAAACACATTTCATATTTTCACATTTTCTGTCCTAATCTTCCTCATTCAGGTTTTGTAGGAGTAGAAATATGAAGCTTCATTTTCATGAAGTGCAATAACTTGAGCCAATGGCTAAGGTTGTGGGGGGAGGCGGGGAAAGAAGAGGGGCTTTGCACAAACTTCAGTGAGATTTATGCTTTTGGTTCAACTTACAAGTGGGACTCTCTCTCAAAACAGGGGCTGCAGGATCTATCTATATGTTCATAGGCAAGGTGTATAGTTATGTAACACAGGGTCCAACTCATTTTGCCAGAAGATTTTGGGTCTGTCCAGTTGCGCACCATGAAATCTGTCCCCATTTAGGCAAATGTCTACATGGATGTGACAATTTTCATGAAAAAAAAAAGAGAAAAAAGAAGAATAAAATAAAGCTGCAATATACAAAAAAGGACAGACACTCAGCATAGGCCTTGTGTAACACTTCAGTGAGCCATATCACTCAGTGGCTCAGTGTCTGAAATAGGTCAGCACTTTAGCAAGAGGGAGGTTGAAACTTCAATGAAATTTCAGAAGCTTGATTAAATTAGAAATATTTATGTGGAAAAAAAATTGACAGATGAGAACTAGAGGTCTCTCTCCTCCTCCTTCCCCCCCTCCCCCGACTTCTCCACACCCTTTCAGCTTTACAAACTTAATGGCTGGAATCATCTTTCTAATTTATAACAAGCTAATGAAATACATATGCCTGTAATGTGCAAATTCTACACTGCACAAGGGAACCTTTAATGAGCCAGATTTTAATGAATCAAGTTGAAATGGCAGGATGATACTCATCATTTAGGGGAATGAATTCATAATCTCACTGTAAAGACAGCCCCTCCCTGTGAGGCAGAGATGACAGTGTTGGGCAGTAACTTAATCCTCTGTAACTGGAATCTGCTGAAGATCTGCTGGAATCCATGTGGATCAGTACAACCTTCCGGAACTTGGGACATATTTTTAAGATTATTTATGTAAATATTGAGCAGAAAACAAAGCACAACAACAGTCAGCAGAGAAGCAAGAAAAGGCTGTTTTAAGTCCAAGAGTCAATTCATAGCCCCTTGGAATCTGTGGGCCTCAGATCAGACCTCAAGTCTTTGCCTCTGTACCTTTATTATGGCTTTAGGCAAAGCCCTACTATCACAGAATACTGTGCCTGCGTCCCAGCAGAATCACTGTAACCAACTAGAATAGGCTTGGGAAGCCTGCCAACTGCTGCAGCCCTTCAGGGCACTCAGCTTATGTTCCCTTGCACGGCTCACTAATTCTCTTAGCTTCATCTTGCCTTCATGCAGACTATAACCTAGCATCATTTCCAACTGACAGCTTGCACAGATACTAATTCCTGGCATCAGGAATCTAAAAGGAGCTTTCAGTCACACCTGGTTCTCATTTTCATATCACTTCTTTTAGTGTTTGTTGCTGATATTAAATCTTCCCTTCCACCAACCACAAAGCAGCCTCTACAGACTGTATGAAGGCTACTAGGGCTGTGTGAAGCTTCGGTCTCTGATTTGATTCAGCGCAGATTTGGCCTGATTCAGTAGCTAAATCTCCAAATCTGAACTGAATCAGAGGACTTTTAATCTCTCCGAATTGAACTGGAATCCTCCAAATCAATTCAGAGAGATTCAGAAAGATTTGGCAATTTGGACACAGACAGAGCTTTAAATGTTTTTTCTACATACCTCTAGGTAGCAGGGGTTTGCGAGTGCTGTGATGCTGGTGCACATGGAGTGTCCCACAGATGCACAGGGGCTCCCCAGCACACTCAGCAGCAGACCCAGAAGTGGACCACAAGTACTTCTCAGCAGTAGACCCAGAAGTGCACCAGAAGTACAATTTTTTTTCACAATTACTTCTGGTGCACTTCTGGGTCCTCTGGGGAGTACATGGGACCCTCCCCCACCCCCAAGCTCCCACAGCTCAGTGACTGGTGCCTCCTGGGTTGGGGGGGCACCCAGGGTCCCCCTGAGGCCAATCACCAAGACAGGGAGGTAGGGGGGGAGGGCTGCGTGCTCCCCAGCAAACCCAGAAGTGGGTCCACTTCTTGGTTCACCGCCAAGCACATGGAGTGCCATCCCATACTCCTGTGGGACACTCCATGTGCTCCAGCATTGCAGTGATCATGAATTGCGCCTGCTACCTCAAAGTATGTAGGAAAAACTTTTAAAGCCGTGTCTATGTCCAAATCACTGATTCTCTAAATCATCACTGAATCTTTAGATTTGGATTTGGCCAAATCAAATCAGGGACAGCAATCCAAATCAACAAATCTAATCACTGTCCCTGATTTTGGCTGAATCAGGATCAAATAGGGTTCACTTTGCACACCCCTATAGACTACCATGTTTAGCTACACTGATATCAGGTGGTGACAATAAGGAATGCAGCGTCGCCTAGTGACAGAACACTAGACTATAACTCAGAAGAGTTGAGTTCTCTTCTGGCTCTACTAACTAGAAGCAAGTCTTCCTACCTTATTACACTTCAGTTTCACCCACTGTTACAACTTCTCTGAGCTCTTTTGAAACGGAAAACTATGTAGAACTAGATATGTTTATACCCATTCATTGATTTGGTTCCTTTCTTTGCATAAATGGTATGTATGCTCAATACAGTTGGAATATCCTGTCCTTTTCTTTATCTAAGTCAGCACTTCCCGGCAGCAGCATTCCAAACACCAGTCTCCCAAATGGAAGTGAATAAATTACCAGAAGGAATTAGCTTATAGCACTGTGCTCCAACAAAGCCCTTCATTGGTACTGAAGGCTGAATAAGGTGGAGCTTCCAACTATAACAAGGCCCGATTCAAAATCTGTCTGAATCTATTAACTTCAGATATTGGATTAGACCGATATCACATTTAATATACAAGGTTACATGAAGTAAGCTATAGGCTAGAAAGTGAACTGAGGCATACGTTTCCAATATCAAACCTCTAACACCTTAGGAAGTTAGCATATTGCCTTAAAAGAATTGTGTAGGTATCATTTACTTAGAAGATTCAACTCTTCGTAGCCAATATTTTCTTTTCTTGCATCAGTTGCTGCTTCTTCAAGATCTGTAAAAATTCCAAATAGCGATAGATGTTGTTGTTCACTGGTAGGAGTCCATGAATAGAATATTCCTTTCTTCACTCGAATATCAAAATATCACTTTGTGGGAAAGAAAAATACTCAGAATAAACAGTTTTCCTGAATATTGGCAGAAGTTGTAGAAGGGCATTAAGTCGACAATTTTTTTCCTGGGAATTGAAGTAAGTTTGAATCTTCTTTATCAGTGAAGTGCACAGAGTATAGAATAAGGAACTGATATATGTCCCTTTGTCAGTATTTAAGGAGTGGGGATGACCTAAATGGAATACTTATAAGTAACAGACTACATTCTGAAAAGATGGAAACTTCCTATCAGAGAAGACTGAATAGACATATTGGAAATGGACAAATAATTTATTCAACACATTTTCTCTGTTCTTGTTGGATGAAAAGATTGTGAAAGTCCTAGATGTATTCATTTTTTCAAACTGTTCATTCATTTTTCAGCAAGTAGAATACTTGATCTGCAGATCATGTAAGTTGTTAAATTTACAATTGAATATTCAATTCACACTTTACACTGACTTCTAGAATATAGTTGTTTGCATAATTTAGTCACATAGGGTAGGAAAATTTGGCCCTTACTAACAAAGAGGTCATCTAGTTTAACTCCTTGCATAAGGCAGAATCAACCCTATCTAAACTACTTAGACACAAGAAGTCTGTGACACTATTTAGATAAGAAAATACTACTTAGCATGGAAAAGAGGGCAGAAGTTGTTTCAATTCTGTTTGTACTATGAGACTAACTATGGCATAAGAGAGCAGCAATAGTATCTCGTAACTGGTTTAATCTGCCATCATAGCACCAATTTTATAATTGCAGACTTAACTGGAAGTTCAATTAAAAAAGAGGAGGAGGGAGAGCTGGCTTCTCACAAGACTGCATGGCTCAGAGTATTCAAGTAATTTTAGAAAACAGAAGGATCAGGCTGATTTCAAATTTAGTTTGAAAAATCAAACAACTGTTTGCAGAGAAAAAAGTGGTCCATTACATGTTCAACTCTTTGTTTGGATGCAAAGTTGGAGGTATGACCTCCAGAGAAGCATTACTTCAGAATTTTCTGTGATTTGAAAAGACCTACATATCATCTAGTTTATTCTCAAACAAAAAGGATAATTTGTGATTGGAGAGAAGCAGAAAAATAAAGCATCTGCCAGAAAATTCTGAGACACAAATCAAACTAGCAAGAAGCCAAGAAGTCATTAGATTTGCTTTCAGAATATATCTAATAATGAGTTATTCCATCACAATTTCTGGGAGATCTTCAGGATAACTTTTTACACTGCTGTAAGGGAAGGATGTTGTATAAAAAAAGGAAACATCTGCTAATTGATGGTGCTTAAGTCAACTACATCACAGAAAGGAAAGGCCTGGGGAGATGATGATTCACCAACCAAGCTTTTTTAGTAAGCCAGATATATGAAGTGAACACGCATTTTAGTGATTTAAAAAACCACACTCTTTAGCTCAGGAAGAATGATCAGACATACTTCAAGTTTAAACAGGAGAAAGTTGTAGTGGTCAGTGAAGAAACGTCATGCCCACACATGGTGTGAACATTTGGTTCTCTGAGGACAACTGATGGTGGTACACTTTGTGCCGCCACTAGTTGTCCCTGGGGAACACCCGCACCACCTCTCCTCTGGCATGCAGCAAGTTACCCTGGGTGGAGTAGGTGAGCCTGGAGCCAGCTCTGTGCTGGCCCCCTGAGCCTTACCTGGGATCCTGGGATCCTTCCACGGCTGTGACAGTGGTGATTCTGCCATGAAGAGCCTGGCCAGCAGCAGCAGCACAGTTCCAGGTGGCCCAGCTCAATTTTTGAGTGGTATATGCTGCCCACGCATGTGCCACTCCGCTTTTTTTATCTCTAGGGTTTTCTGACCCCTGGATATCCAAATCCAAATTAAGGTTATTTATCCAGGGGTCAAAAAACCCTCCATGATGCTCCCTAGCAGTGTGGAACACAATTAAATGCAAAGCATGTGGCACCGCAGACATATCTCTGGCTCCACATACCACACAGCTGCACTCATTTGGACATAGCCGTACTACCCAGTTGCACAGTTTGGCTGTGCAAAATTTCAATGGATGTTTCGTTTCAAAGGTATTTTAATGCATTTTGACTTCAACACACCAAAACGAAACAAAATGCAAGGCTTCGAAACAGCTTCAAAAACACATGCTCTGATATTGACGTGTAGCTGGCTAGTGACTATGATCCTTCCTTGAGGGAGGGATGGAGAAGGAGCATAAAAGCATTATTAGAAGTAAACTTTGTCAGCTGTGCCTTTGTCAGCTTGCTAAGCCGTGTCCTCCAGCAGCATCAGGAAGGCTCTCACTTCCTACTTGCTAATCTGTTCCTACTAATTGGGATCCAATCCGAAATACCCAAATACCCATTCCTAATCCATTACTTTCAATTTATTCCTCCCCCCAAATCCTTTTTTTTTTTTAATTCTCTGTAATTCTTTCCCCACAAAAGAAATCTTTGTTTTCCCTAACAGTCTGCATTGACTGTGCAGGAAAGCACAACATATTTATATATTACATAAATACATACATTACAGAAACACACACAAATTTTCCAGCACACCAAACATGAAGCATGCTGGAAAGGCAGGTGGTCACTTTTCTGGCCAGGGTGGAAGAGGGGGCAGAGGGAGAGCTCTAAGTTCCCCCACCCCTTAAACCCCCCCCAAAAAAACTTAGACACAGACTCTTTCCAACAACGAGCAGCCATGCCACTTCTGCTGCTAGTGGCACCGAGGAGATCGGAGCAGTGTCTGCATCCCCTACAGTAACAACTGCCATAACAACAACAATTCCGAGCACAACCACCATGACAACAACAAGCAGCATCAGCATTACAGTCTCTCCAATTTCAATTCCCAGCCTGAGCCTTCCAATGCCAGGGGAAGAGCTAGAGCTTTATCTGGATCTGGATCTGAGTACCATAGCAAGGGAAATTCTGGGGAAGGATGGGGAATCAATTGAGTTTGTGCTCCACACACCTCAAGTTTTCACTTGAGCCAGGAAGGCTTCACGGCCTCAGAAGGGGCTACCATCCCTACTGTTTCCAAGCAAATCAGACAAGAAATGACAAAGTTATAGGCATGTTTGTGATTCCCCACTATAGCCTATGGGCAAAGCACCAATTACATTGACCAGTGAAAGCAGTTTCAGTGAAACAAAATGGAACAGTGCTTCAAACAGCAAAACGAAACACTGCCTCTTCAAAATGCCAAATCTGAAATCGAAACGAAATGTTGCTGTTTTGCACAGTCCTGCTGTCCGAGTCTCTATCCAGCCCTAACTAAATACACTCCACCAGCTTTATATCTGTCACTTCATTCTTTCCTAGATGGAAGCAGAATAATTTAGTCAGTCAATAGCACACTTAAGTAAGATTGCTGGAAAACAAAATAAAGAAAAAGTTTTTTGTTTTCTTTCTATTCAGCTGGTAAATCAAATACAATCCTCGACAGTTCAAATCTCAATTCATACACTTTGTGTAGTTTCTGCAGTTTATGTCAGTGTCAACAGAGTGGAATTTGGCCCAGTGTCTATAATGCCCAGTATCTGAGTCATTACAATTAATCAATACAGATGCTTGAACTTTGCTTTACTCCTTGGTATTCTGTCAAGACAAAATAATTGTCTACACCCCAGTCCTTTGATCCAAACTGTTCATGCAGTTACACATATGTAGAGAATGGAAGTTACTTTTCACAAGAGAATTTTGATGTTACTCTAATTTGGAGCAAAACTCAAAAATTTCAAAGTTCTCTACAAATGAAACTTCTGAAGGCTTTTTTGTTTTGAGGCAAAATGTTTCATCTTTGACATTTTGGATTATGAAAGAGTTAATCTTGAAACCCATAGATTCAATCAAGTCTGGATACAAAGCCAAACCTCAAGAAAATATATCCAAAGCTTTTGAGGTCTTCTACTTCCTACCAGCCTTTTTACTCCCTCTTCCTCCTCCTCCCAACCTCCCGCACCACCCCCATTACAATCTAAGACTTGGCAAGCATTGCTGGACTCTTGCCAACTGCTACTTTAGGCTGAGACTGTGCTTTCAAGACATAACCCTTAAAAAGGGTGCGGTTACAACTACATTAAAGCGTAAATCTCAGCCAGAATTTCTCTTGAGTCTACAGCTCATACACTCTACAAGTGCTACTGCAGATGGGAAACCAAAGCTATGGCCTTTTCCTATTCTCCTCTCACTTAGACCTCTATCTTGTGTCCACATAGATCAACAGAAGCCCTTGTATTAACTGAGTTGGGCTCTGAACCAAGTGTTAGTGAAGTGCCCAAGCTTCCCTGCTAAGCTACAGTAGGCTCTAAACTAGAATGACACTTTAAGCATCCCTCCTCTACCAGAGGGTCCTTAGAATGTTATATGGCAATATGAATATAAAATGTGTGTAACACTAGGAGGAACAGTAGAGACATCTGCAGAGCTACACTGACTGTTAATTTGGACGACAAATCCCAGAAACCCCTAGGGACTGGGGGTAAGGGAAAAAGGAATCAGAAGCTTGAGCCTGGAGTAAGGGGAATAGAGAGAGAGGGCAGCTTGCACGTGGAGGCTGGTTAGCCCTACACAGAGGAGTGAACAATGGAGCTGGAGATCTCATTGGCTTGGCCAGCCAGTACTATGGACTGAAAGAGCTGGACTTGTGAAAAGGATTTTACAGCTAAATAGGGGGAAAACTACTGATATTATTAAGAACAGTCTCTTTAGAGTGTCATGGAAACAATTAACAGCAGTGCACCATGCAGAAATAATCATGTTTACCAGACAAATTTGCTGATCAACAATTATCTTTTTCTCCCTTAAAATCATAGACTGTTTAAAGCAGTGTTTCTCAACCTTTTTAGACTCAAGGCACCTCTTAGACTTGAGATACTGTTTGATAGATCTGAGGCACCCCTCAGAAAGTCCCAGCTGTCTCCCTTTTTCTTTTAGAATACAGAGAAATAATTGCAACAAAAACTCAGACCACAACATGTCAGAATGTTTTCAATGCTATGGATTCTTATTCAAAATCTCTGGGTTTATCATGTGACTCATGTTTCCCCATCTAACAGTGCTAACATTACATGGGACCCTGCAGCAGCTTTGAAAGGCTCTCAAAGCACCCCAAGATGCCATGGCACCATGGTTAAGAATCACTTGCCTGGAGCCATAATGTAAATGGTGATGCTGACTGTCATCCTTGTGTAAAGTAACATCTAGTGTTGCTAGAAGTCTATAAAGGTTGCCATGGGCAAGTATGCTAAAGCCTGTGTTGATGGTTCCTGCTGCAGCTGCTATGGGATAACATACTGGTATGTGACAATGCTGTCATGTCCCACTAGGACTGAAATACAAGCAGTCCTCAGACTTGCAATACAATTGGTTCCTGAAAACTGTGTCTTAAGTTGAATGTTGTAACTCGGAACAATTTTCTCGTAAGAAACAATGTTATAAATGGAGGATTGGTTCCTGAATCAAACACCCCAGAATTTTGTACTCGATCAATTATAGATGAGTAATATAGCTACATTAATGTATTTATATTATAAAAAGCAATCATATTGATTTGGAAGGACTTCTCTGAGGTGACTTTGCTGGATTTTTTGAAGGGTTCATGGCTGGAGTCTTCTCAGGAGTCTTGGCTGTGGGTTTTTCTGGAGTCTTGTCTCCTTTCTTAAAGAAAGTGTCCAAAGAAGTTTGGGCAGATGTTCTCCAGGGAGATGGGTGACTCAGCAAACTTGTTTGCTGGCATGGCATCACATCAGATCAAGCATTGTAAAGTTGAAACTGACATCAGAAAGTTGAAACAGGGTGTCAACTTATAAATGTTGTAAGTGCGAAATGTAACTCAAAACGTTACAAATCAAGGACTGCCTGTATGTGAACATCAGCTACTAAGTACATGAGTTGCACTTTAGATTCACTTAATCCTTAAAGCTGGTAGCAATTAACCAGTTTTGATTTCCTCAGTCCCAAATTCATAGTCAAATTCTATACAAACACACCCCAAAACACTGCATTTCCTGTATCTTATGCTACTCTTTGTCAACTCTACCCAACCAGTGGTGGCCCCTATTTTTAGTGGGCTGGGCCCACAGCCTTTTTAATTCAAATAGGTCTCTTTGTCAGCTCTAGCTTTGCATTTTCCCAGCCCTTTTGACTTGTGAGAACAAGTTTCATCATTCCTTCCATGGGTCTTACCTGTGCTCTTTCAATCATTTTTACTTCCTTCTTCATCTATTGTCTTCCACCCATTCCTGCCAGGGTGGGGAAGGAAGAAAAAGGGACAGCTTCTGTATCATATCCCAGCTCTTCCCTCCCACGCACGTGCTTATCTCTTTGTGAAATCGTTTTGTTCTTTTAAGGAAAATACCAGTACAAAGCGACTTCACCTCAGGAGTCTAATCTCAGAATTAAAGGTATTTTAAAAGAGGAGAGATTAAATAGTATTAATGACGGAGAAACTCAGGACAATCTAACAACATAAGAAAGCTCACAAAAAAAGTTCATACAAGCTTCAAACCCCAGAATGTTTCTGAACACTAGTTCCAACTTGCCATCCCGATTCTTCTCCTTCCATATAGTCCATCAGGCTCTCAATGTTCCATGCATCCAGATGTTTCAAAACCCAGAGTAAATCCAAGAAAGAGGACAGCCTCCAAACTGTCTTTGTACTGTAACCATGAACACTGTAATGTGTTTGTAAACAAGATTAGTAATGTTAAAAGTAACAGCTCTATATTTAATGCTAGTCAAATATTAAATAATTAATTAAATGGGATTTAGTATATTATTAAATATACTATTTATTCAACAGCCACTGTTTACTTCTTTTGCTGACATTACTGGGTTGATGGAAACTTGTGAACACACATTAATATACCTACACACCAACAGGCACACACAGCATCCATATTTTGCAAGCTTCCTTCCATTATTTGTAGCGCTATACTGATTGTAAATGTAAAATTCAGATTAGTATTTTTAATATTTCAGACTACACTCTTTTTTCAGTAAGACAGCAGGTAGTTTCACATTGTCCAAATGAAAGAAAGAAATCTAACAAGGTTTCAAACTCAATAAACTTCTCTCATTATCAGCGACTCACAAGACATGTTCCACAGGGTTCTCTCCCATCTTTTACATGAGATGAGACAAATCACTGAAAGAGGATGGGAAAGTTGATCCTATTGCACATTATTTCAGCTTAAAGAAAAAAATTCAGATTTGTGATCTTTCTAAATGCCAGTATACTCTTTTTAACGCTGAGGATCCCTATAGTGCTTTGTGCATTTTTTAAACAAACAAACAAAAAAATCAATTTATTTGAAGGCGTATGAAGTTCAACCACAACAAATCTTTCAGAGTGAAGTTTAAAAAAATTAGTATGATTAATGTGTTACATTACAGTATGCTTATAAATTAAAGTAATAGAATATGATGTACTGCAAGAGAGTTGTATATTTTCCCTGCTAAGCTACAGTGCCTATAATTCATTACCTTCACACTTCATTTTTAATTTGAATTCATAAAAGGTTGTACATTTCTTTGCAGTTCTAAATAAAACATGATTAAAGGCTGTAAATGTAAATGTTTATTTCAAGAGAAAAATATGCTGATTGGAGGATCCTGGAATTAAAAGGAAAGGAAGAATATATGCAAAGTATAAGAAAGGAGGGAGAACGAATTATTTAAGATTTCTAGTTAACCCAATTATTATTCATTTTTTTAGTATTGAGGTTGCTTCTGTATTTAAAATACTTTGCAGCAGAAGGCAATAGAGAAATCCAAGACTAACCATGAAGATCTGCACAGACCCACCCAATGACTTTGAACAAATCATCTCACCTCTCTAGTCACCCCTTTTTCTTATGCAGACCTTAAATTCTTTGGGATTTGGACCATTTTCATCTGTCTCTTTTTTATTGCAGAAGAATCCCATCCCTTTGTCAGTTGGTACAACAGGTGTTGTTATATTACTGTGTTCCCCACCTACGTCTCAGGAATAGGGCAGAGAAGAAGAAACATACATCACCACTTCACTTTGTTGACCACTCCCCAGAAGAATGAGTGGGTGAACAGAGGTGATGTCACCAGGTGCTGTCAGTCTTTCCCCTGCCATCTACTCCCTAGAGTAGTTAGAAGAGAGGCAGACAATACAGATGGTGGTAAGAGGGGATGCCTTGTTGTCCTATTGGAAAACAGGGGAAAGGGAAAAGCCAGGAACAATTAAATGTTATTTTCTTCTTCCTATACAAGGCTTTCCTCTCCCCAGAGAAAAGTTTCTTCTTTGAGAGATTAAGAGTTCATTGAACCTCTATTTTCCTGTTCACTCACCACACAAAGTTGATAAGTTCACTCCTCACCTACTGCTGGTGTTCTGAACTGTAAAACAAAGTGACCTTTCTATCATTGCTGATCCTTTTCAATTCTAGACTGTCATTCTTCCATCCACCTCCTTATTCCCAATGTCTCTCATCGTCTCCATTTCCAAACATTACTTAATCATATTTAAAAAAATTAATGTAGAACCTTCTGAAATCAGCTACTGACTGTAAAATAGTTTATATAGCAGCAATTGCAGCACAAAAGCTATTTTCATGTAATTAAAAATTAGCAGTTTGATAAGATTGTTTCAAACAATGAAATAAAGCCTTTTGATGATATCAAAATATCCTGTTTTAAAAGAATTATGTAAGAAGTATTTTGTTTGTGTGTTATTGTTTTTAAAGGCCAACACTGCAACAAAACAGGTTCAACAGAGTAGAAGTGACTTTGACAGGTCACATTCTATTTTTTTTTCTTTTTGCAAAATACCTTTAGACACTTGACCCCATATGAATTACTGAAAGTTCAGGCCTTCAGTGACTTAGAAGTCCCTTTGACTACAAACTACACTGGAGTTTTATAACTTGATCAAAGCATTTCAGTTTTCTTTAAGTTGGGACCATTCACTGTACCAGAAGGAGGTGCTGACAGTATAAACAGCATCAGATATTTGCCTGTGCCTAGTAGTTTCTATGTGTGAGCTGATGTTTCTTGTACATATTAAAGAGATTTGAAATTTTATAATTCAGAATCTAAAAAATAACATCTGTTTAAGGTTGCCAAGACTACAAAACAAAAAAACCCCAAACCAAACAGTGAACTAGCAATGGGCAAATAAGAAAATCAGAGTTAAGTTTAAAATAAATGTGTTTATTTTTAATTGCACACTGATATTGAGGGAAGACAGCACCTAAATTCCTGTTCTGAGGTAGAAGTATAGAGTTTGACACCCAAGGACCTGTCGTCTTTTTTCATGGTGTCTTGTGCATCTGTCTTCATGACCTGCCATGCTTATATGTACGATCTTCTAAGATGAAGTCAGAGAGCTCCTTCCCATTAGGACACATGAGGCTGCTTAACAAATCATGTTTATATCAGGTACAGTAAAAAATGTCCTGTTTGGCATTTCCTGTATGACCTGTTCTCTCCCTAACAACTAAACCTCATTTGTCTTTATTTAAGATGTTTACTTTTGCAGTGATTGTAATAAAAGGCAAATGTCCTGGCAACAGACAATTTGCAGAAAACAATGCAAGGCAGGAAAGCAGCCCACAACGCTGTCAATCTCACTGAACTCATAACATTTCTTTTGGACAGTGGCAAATTAACTTGCTTAAAAATCAATCTCCTAATTATCTAATTACTTTTAAGGTATTTAAATTAACACAATACCCTAAATTATGTTAGACAGACACTTCTTGAAAATGAATTACTTTATTCATGGTTCAGCACGCAAGGCAAGTTAAAGCATCTGTATATTCAACATGACTTTGCAACCAGTTTGCAAAATGAAAGCACCACTTGTTGAACAGCTTTGCCTTTTGGTTCACAGATACACATTATTTTAAACTGAGCTCCTAGCCTATTTCCTGGTGAATTCAAGAGGCCCTTTGAAATCAGTGGGCACTTCAAATACAAAAGAAATCCAGGACCAAATCCCAAAATAGAGGCCAGACAAAGTAATTTAGTCTTACAGCAATCTTCATTTGCAGTAATATTTATTCATTTATTTATGAAGATGAGTTGCTCTGTATTAAAGTCACCTTTATAGTTTAGGATTATTTAAGGATTAGAGAATAAGACTGAAAAGCTGTCAGTAAGAAGAAATTGTATACAATTTTCTGGATCTTTAGAAAGGATTAGACATATTCTAAGATGCTAGAAAAAAGAAAATGTTTCTGAAAGCAGCATATCTCCTACAGATTATGCTAATATCTTTATTGATTATACAATGCATTTTAATTGCATTTATTTCTTCTGATACAATAGGTTAGGACACCTTTCCTATAGGCATGAAAGATGGACGGGGAAAATCTACATGCTGTTAGGTGTCCCATTTTTAAAGTCCATAATTTAAGAAAACAAGGAATGAATGTGAATGAGGAACATACATAACAGGCCTATTTTAAAAGTTTTTATCCATTAGTTTATAGCCTTTACTGCCATTACCGAAAAAGGTTCCCAAGTTATATTTTCTATAGAAGAAAAAATTAACCAGGCAACGGTAGACCCCACAACACCAGAACAAGCACAGTTTGCCATCCAAGATACATCGGTTAGCAAGTCCTCCCTGCTTTTTTTTAACTCATTTTTAGAAATTTGTTCCCACCTGTGCTGGAAGAATGAGTTTGTCAAACCTAGTTGAAAGCCATACTTAAAACATTTCAATAATTTTTACTCTACTTAAGTGCCCTGTTTCTTGAACAGTGTTATACATAAAGCTAGAAATGAACTTGAGGCAGGAGGAGGGGGAAAAAACCACTACAGGTTTTCCCCATACTTCAAATTTAAACTGGGTCGTAATGCCTTGCTTTTTGTGGAGCAAAAGTTAGTTTTCTTTATCATGTACATACTTCCATGATTGTAACAGTTTTGGAAGTTTCTGTTACTAATCAAATTCTTAGTTTTTGCTTAATCACAAATTGCAATTTGTCTTTGGAAGTCCTCAGTTTCCTTCTCAGTATTTGCCCTCGTGGATGTGCCATTACTACACTTGCCCCACAAAGCTGATTTTGTTGTAAATTAAGGCAAACTTTTTCCTGTCCCGCCAAGAGCACGCATCTTGGAAGTGGATGAAAGGAGAATAGCTAAACAACATATTCTTCTGCAGCTAAATAACCATCTCCCTCCACCTAGGGAGGAAGACTCTTGTAGTCTATCTACATGCTCTTATAATAGAAAGCTCATTACTGGAGTTTGAGCTTCCTATTATAGCTTTCATATAATAAAAAGCTCGTACCCTGGAATGAAAAATATGCTAACAAGCTTTTCAAATTCCCAGGCTCATGTAGGATTCCCCTTCATCCCACGATATCAGTAGTTCAGTCAGGGAACAGCATTAAAACTACTTTTTTCCATCTGGAGGAATCAAGTCCTTGTGTTGCCCTGTGGGGTCAGGCCAACTCTCAGGATCTCAATATTGCGCTGTTAGACAGGAAGGTGTGACACAATTGCACATATACAAACACACAAATTAATTACGTGCACACACACACACACTACCAGCTCAGGCACATACACATCTAAACCAGCCTAGGCACATTCATACCTACCACCAATTCAAGCACATACACTATGCACCCCAAGAGTTGGACAGAGCACTAATACATACATCATGCACACAAAGCAATATTATATATACACATACACACAGGTAACTTCCTAACTTGGATGATACAGGGTGTGTGTGTGTGTGCGCGCGCACGCACGTGCTCGTGTGTATGTGCTTGGAGTACCAGAGGTAGGGTTAAGGTAAGAAAGTAGGAGTGTAGGGAGTGAAAGTTTCTGGGAATAAAAGTCACCAGGACCAGGATTAGAACCAGTAGGCTAGAGGGGCCTAGGCTGAAGAACTGAGGAACTGAAGAAATAAATTTAGGTTGATTGATTTTAATTATTTAAAAGACAATGCCCAAAGCATATAGAACAGGGGAGTGATGCCAGCACAGAGGCCGGGAATGGAGCCAGAGCTACAGGGGAGCTGAAAATGTAGGTGGGGAGAGGGAAAATGGGACTAAGGGAAAGTGTGGGCATTAAAGAGGGGCTCTGGGAGTGGGGAGCCAGAGGATGGCTCTGGGGCAGATAGAGAAGTTCCAGGGAGCGGCAGTAGGTGCTGGGAGCTGGAGAAAGGCTTTGGGAGCTGGAGGAAATTGCAGGACAGCCATGAGGAACTGGGAAGCTGTAAGGAGGGGGTTACTATAGAAGGTGTGGGGGAAACCTGAAAACAGAGAGATAGACAGCAGAAAATAACAGGAAAAGCAGCAAGAGAGACTGGAAGGCAGCAGGAAAGCAGAGAAAAGCAGCAGAAAGTCACAGGGAAAAGGCAGTAGGAGCTGGGGGAAAGCAGAAAAAAAATCACAGAAAACGTGGCAGGAGAGCCTGAAAGGTGGCAGTGAGCCAGAAGCAGGAGAGGGAGAAATGAGACAGAAGTTAGAGAGGTGAGGAGCAGAGATTGGAGCAGGGCTGGAACCATAGTAAAGCAAAACCCAACTTAGGGGTCCAAATAACAGTTTTATTACACAGACAACACACTACATAGCCCCATGAAGTTATTGGTTCACACACACACACACACACACACACACACACACACACACTTGCACTCACAATGGCAGCAGAAGAAAGAGACTCAGTGCAAGGGCTGGAGTCCAGATAGGAAAGAGAAGCAGAGTCCAAGCCCTTGGTTGAAGAGGGGGGTGGAGGTGATAGCCACCTATCCAGGTTGGAAAGGGGTCCTTGTCCACTAGGTGTTGTCCAGGGGCAGGGGGTCGCTAGCAGGACCTCTAGGTGGATAGGTGGTGTGGCATGGTGCTGGTCTAGATGAAGAGGGCGTCCCACTGGGCCTGTCTTTGCTGCCCCTTTTTATAGGGGCTGACCTTGTCTGACCCTAGTGACAGGACACATGCCCAGGCACGGGCCAGCCCCTGGCATACTGAGCATGTGTGCTCCATGCAGGGATGTGCAGTTTCAGGTGTCTTTAATGGTAGGGTACAATGGTAGAGTTGCTGGTTCTGCAGGGTCTTTTGTCTTTCAAATGCTGGGTTCTTGTCTCTGTTCCTGGGTGAGGGCTGTGGTTCCTGGATGAATCAATGCAAGGTGTTGGCCCAATCATTATAGGCCATTCAATAGAGGCCTGCTATTATTGTCTCTCATTCATCCAGGAACCAATTTACATAGGAGGGGTACATGACTCATACAGGGGATGCCAAAGCAGAGGACACAAGATGGAGACTTGACATACCAAATGGAAACATGACATTACTTTGGTTCACTTACAAACACAGGCCTAAACCATACAATATCCATATGAAACAATAAAAATCAATATGAAAGTGATAATAATACAATATACAACAGTAAGAATCAATACAAACCTAATAACAATACAGTATAAAACAGTGGATATCCAAAAGTAAAAACTTGCTACCAAAATAAAAACGTTAAAGCTTATCCTAAGTCTGAGTTCATTTATGCTTGTCTATAGAGAATAGAGGGGGAGAGAAAGAAAAGCCAGAAATAATTAGGGAAGAAAAGGGAAGGGAATGCATATCTATCATATATATGTATTACAAAAGAAAAACTGGGGGTTTTGCTACACTAGAATAACCAGTCCAGCCTGAAATCACATCCTTTAAAGTGAAAATGGAAGACCAAGGACTTCCTTTTTTTGATCAGCCTTTAAGAAGACTCATGCTGACATTCTACACCAGGATGAACACTATCCTACAACACTATCCATAACCAGAACATATCATCAAGGACTTCCACATCTTTCAAAGCCTCTTCTAATGTCACTTAACCTAAAGATACTCAATCATGGTACTCCATATACAGCTTCTGGGCTGAATCCAGCCCTTAAAGTGACTGGGTCTGCCCCATAGCACAGGAGTTCAGCTGCAAGCAGCTCAGCCAATAATGACCTCTTCCCTGCCACTGATCTCCCCCACAGCTTTCAACTGCTTGCTTCCTCCCACTGCCCTACATGGACACTGGTTACCAAAGAAAAGCTGTCTCCCTCCCTTCTTGCCCTATAGTCTGCACTCCTTAACTGAGTCATCTTCTCTCCCTCCCCTTCTCTGGCATTGGCAGCCACCTTCCTCTTCCCTTTTCCACTTTCTCCTAAGACATGGAAGTGGTGGCCCATACAGCAGACACATTGAAAATACCCAGCCCTCCACTCTAGAAAGCTGAATTTCATTGGTCCAAGCAGAACGGAACTTAAAACACAGACGGTGAGAGTGCAGCTTTACATTAGCATATATCAAGGCCTAGGGGCTGAATCCAGCCCACAGACCCATTGGATCCAGCCCATAAACATAAGGCTTCAATAGCAGACGCTTTCCACATGCCACATCAGGGAGAGCAGGAGCTCTTTCAGTACTGCCCTGGGGAAAAGCAGCAATGGCAGCTGGGTCCTAGGACTCCCTTTCTTCCATGCCTCTGAGTTGAACTCGGTCACTCCAGCCTGAAAAGGCTGCCAACCCCTGCAATACGTCAATTTTTAATCAATATATACCCAAATGTATTAATGGATGGAGCCATTACATTTTCTATTTGCTGTGCCCATTGTAAGATTAAAATACATTTGCCAATAACACTTAGTCTTGCAACAGCTTCCAAATGCAGAGAAAGATGTCTTTAATCTCATACTATCCCTGAAATACCATTTTTACTGTTATCTTATGACAAAAAGTTCAAAAACTACTGCATTTCCTAGAGTTAAAGAATGTGATTCACAGTATGATTTTATTTTTCCTCTTCCTTTTTTTAGAAGGTCTGATTCAAATGTTTTAAGTTTTACAAAAGGCTGTGTTTCTAATGTGAAAGAATAAAGACATACACATTGTATAGTCACTGCTTAGTGAGCTGGTTTACTATAGCACAAAACCATGTAGAAACCTCTCAAAAAAGTGGGAGGCATCAGCCTTTGGAAAATGTTAATATCAGAATCTCTCTCCAAGGTCTGCTTTGGTACCAATATTTGATTAAATTAAAGCCTAATTAAAGTCTAAAATGAATGATGTGCATCTTTTCAGCAGCAGACAAAAGCCTATTTGCATTCCATAAAACATCATTCAGATGGCAGTGTGCCATTCTATCACATTTAATTCTTGGATGTCCCAATGAAATCTGTCTCTTTTGCTACCAGCCCCATATACACTGTGTTTGTCTTCTGTATCAGGTGCCCGTATTTTAAAGGATTATACAGATTCCATTGCCTGGAGGGGATAATGCGTACAACATAATGAGAAGTAGCCAGTCGACTGAACCATTTATTTTCCCTGTTTTGTCCCCAGGCCGGCTGACATTGATTACAAGACTTTTTTGGCTCTGGGCTTTTGTTTCTGGATGTTAGAGACATCCTTCACTGCTCAGAAATCCATCATTACCCATCTTTCCCCTCAGGTGTTCTTACTTTTTCTCAGGTATTTTGTTCAGAGGAAATTCACTAAAGCATGACAGGTTTCATAACAACCGGTGAATTTTAATTAATTATCCCTGTCCACAGAAAGCTGGCTCAAAGGTTTCATTGTAACCAGAGCAATTATTGCACTTTATCTGGAAACAATGGGATGCCATTCTACTACTGGAGATACTGTTCAGATGGGCTGCCCTGTTTTAAGTCAGTGATCCCTGTTGACTCATGCTATTGATACAGGGAAGGAAAGTTCATCTGTAACAAATAACAGGACTAGTCCCCACCATACATTTTAGATACAATTCTAAATCAGAAAAGGAGGTATCTGGGTTGTTTACAGCCTGAAGCTTTCATGTAAATAGGAACAAACAAACAAACAACACAGAGAACATTTGCATGACTAACAGCTTTATACCCTTAATGCTTACCACACAGCTTTTGTTCAGTCCTTGAAGGAACCACATATATAGAAACTTAATAACTTACTGGTTATAATAAGCAGAGAACAGGATTTAAGAAAGATTGGAAGTGACATTTCCCCAACATATGCAATACAAACACTAATCCAGTCCCATGTCAGTGAATCTCTTTCAGTTTCCCCTCACAGTAGGCAGCTAAGTTCCAACCAGCAGACAGATCCAAGGCCATAGTCTTCAAAAGTCTAAAAGAGAACATGCCCTTGGCTTCTTGTAGGCCACAACCACAGTCTTTTGTCTTCCATGGGCTTCCTTCTTTCACCCTTGCTCCAGAGAAAAACAGTTCCTTCTTCCCCATTTTGTAGCCCACTACTGAGAAAAGCAAATTCTCCCTCTCTTTTAGGCTCTGATCCATGAACACTAAAAGGCAGGAAACAGTCTGCCCTATATCCACTAGCATGCATCCAAATGCCCATTCCCTTCCACTGCTTTCCCTTGTTCTCCAAGCCAATCTTGATGCTTCTTTTTACAGCTCAGTTTTCCACAGCTGGTTACTTTTCCATTTCTCATGATAAAGAATCTACTTCAAGCCACTACTCAAGATCAACCCAAGTAACTACAGGCCTGTAGGCCTCACCTCTGTGCTTGGGAAGATCTTGAAGAGAATCATCGAGGAGCACATCTGTGGGGTGCCTGCAGGGGAGATCATGTTCACGGGCAATCAGCATGGGTTCACCAAAGGCAGGTCCTGCCTGACCAACTTGATTGCCTTTTATGACCAAGTAACTAAATCCTTGGATGATGGTGTCACCACGGATGTAGTCTTCCTAGACTTTAAGAAGATTTTTGACACTGTCTCTCACCCCATCCTCATCAATAAATTAAGCAACTGTGGCATTGATGCTTGCACAGTTGGATGAGTAAAAAATTGGCTGATGAGGCATACCCAGAGAGTAGTGGTGGGTTGATTGTACTCAACCTGGCGAGATGCGAGCAGTCCTTGGGCCCACATTGTTTAACATCTTCATCAGTGACTTGGATGAGGGGATGGAAAGCACACTGTCCAAATTTGCTGATGACACTAAGATGTGGGGCTTGGTGGACACACTTGAAGGGAAAGAGAGGCTGCAACTAGATTCAGACAGACTACAAAAGTGGGCAGATGAGAATAGGATGGGCTTTAACGTAGATAAATGCAGGGTGCTGCACCTTGGGAGAAGGAATCCACAGCATACATATGGGCTGGGGAGTTCCCTACTTGAAAGCACAGAGTCGGAAAGGGATCTTGGAGCCATCATTGACTCCAAGATGAACATGAGCTGCCAATGCCAGACCACAGCCGCCAAGGCAAGCTATACCTTGTCATAGATCCAAAGGTGCATCTCAAGCCAGTCCAGAGAGGTAATACTCCCCCTCTATGTGACCTTGGTCAGGTCACAGTTGGAGTACTGCGTCCAGTACTGGGCGGTGCACTTCAAAAGGGATGTGGCCAGCCTGGAGAGGGTTCAGAGGAGGGCCACCTGCTTGGTGAGAAGGCAGCAGGACAGGTCCTACTAGGAGAGACTGAGGGACCTGAACCTGTTCAGCCTCAGCAAGAGGAGGCTGAGGGGGGACCTGGTGGCTGCCTTCAAACTCATCAGGGGAGATCAACAGCAAATAGGTAGAACTATTCCAGCACCACCTGGGGTGACAAGGAACAATGGTAATAAGCTGATGGAGAATAGGTTTAGGTTAGAGACGTGAAGGCAATATTTTACAGTTAGGGTTGCCAAAATCTGGAAGCAACTTCCCAGGGAAGTGGTCCTTACCCCTACCTTGAGCAAATTCAAGAGGAAGTTGGATGATCACCTGTTTGGGGTCTTGTGAACCCAGAATTCATTCCTGCCTGTGGCAGGGGGTCAGGCTAGATGATCTGTTCAGGTCCCTCCTGACCCTAGCTACTATGAATCTATGAAACCATTGACTTTGATTTACATAGTCCTGCCACCATCTGGTTCACTTTGCCACAGGATTCTGGATTACTTTGTCCACATGTCCTATAATACAATACGTCAGTTAAATGCTAAACTAGTCTCAGGCCATGTTGAGGGCCAAATTTCAAGAGGGATTAGATCCTTCTTGTTTCCAGCCCTGAAAAGGGTTGTGGTCAAAGGGTGAGATAAGCTAAGTCAACCAGCAAAGCTTGTTCGGATGCCCAATTTAGTTTTCCTAGTATATTGAGTAAACCAATAAAATTAAATATGTTAATACAACACATTCATTTATTAGTAATGAAATAAATACAAAGTAAAACCCAATAACAATGAATTTCAATGGTCAATATGGTCTGGAATGAACAAAGACAATGCAATGATGACAGAATTAACACATTACCAATCAACCAAGAGATGGTTAATCTTGGAGCAATGCCTATACAAAAGAGCAGACTTACACTGCCGAAGGGCTCCCACACACCAACAAGATCTCCATTCTCTAGAGCAATGTTTCTCAACCCATAGGTTACAACTCAAAAGTGGGTTGCAAGAATATTTCAAAGGGTTGGAAGCAAGTGCCAGAAAAAAAAAACAACAAAAAAAACCACTGATGAAAATGTGAGTTTCCCCTTGCAGACTGGCAGTGTTCCCGATTGCAAGTGGCTGTTTGGGACATGGCCAATATCCAGCCAGGCAGGGTTGTAGGAGCAGCCTCAGTAGCTGGATGAAGGTAAGTGTATAGGGAGCAGGAGTTGGACGGTCAGAGTGGGGGTTGCGGTGTGTGCATGAAGAGAATGGTTGTGAGGGGTGGGGGAGGAGCAGGTGCCTGCCAGCACTGCAGGAAGGTGGCTGGGCACCAAGGCTGTGCCAGGGCAGGGAGAGTGGGGCACTGTGTGTTGGTCATTGTCAAGGCTGGGGGCCGTGGGTCAGGCCAAGCCATTGATCTTTGCAATGGGTCCTGGTATGAAAAAGGTTGAAAACCGCTGCTCTAGAGGCAAGATGAGACCTCACACACCAAAACGGGAGACCACTGCTGTCCAGTGACACACAAGCAAGCATACAGATCCTTGGACACGTCACACATGGATCCAAATTCGGTTTTTCTCAAACTCAGTTCTGGAGTGGTCTAGCCACTCTCACAGATCACTCAGGCACTTGCAGAGGCACCTCTCCAATGTGTCTTTATATTTTCTGTCAATCCTCATCACTTCACTTTTGCTTGTCCAATCATCCTGGATCATTGCTTGTCCATCAAACACATTAGCAATCACTATCACTCTCTCTTTTGATTCATTCCTTTCACTCAAAGCTGTTGTTTACATTTACCTCCGAAAAATCTCGCTCTGTCCTCCCATCAATTTCCCAAAACATCTCCTCACATTCACCACTTCCAAGTAGGTCAACAGTTCATAAGTTCACTCCTTCTAGAAGTTCTTAGACTGAGCATTACTGTGTCTAGAACATTCACAGTACATTAACAGTCCTAAAATAAAGTCAGGCTACAGCCACGGGTGACTTCTAACATTTTGTAAAGGGCTAGTACATTGTTACAGCACTATATGTCACCCCAATGGTGTGTTATGGCATAAAACTATTGGTTAAGAAAGGAACCTGACTTTGGGCTATCTTAAATGCTTGCCAGAGAAAGCTTACTACTTCTCCATACCATTGTGTATTTCATACAATAGATAGATAATACATATGTTGAGATTTATCAGTCATACTCAACCCACTTATCTTAGCAAAGATGCAATATCTTGGATTTTTTCCTTGTGTTGATATAAATAAGGATTAAGTCTATTGAAAAATAATGGAGTTACATCTATATAATGTAAGTGTAAAAGGTGAAATCAGCTCTAAAAAGAAGGAACTCGCATAGTAGAGATTTTTTAAGAGAAGTCAAATGAGGTGTCCTTGTATATCATTTACACTGGATGTCACTGATGCAGCAAAGACTTGAAGCAGGATCTCACAACTCCCAAGCTAGTGTCTTAATTACTAGACCAGTGGTTCTCAACTTTTTAGATTTAAGGCACTGCTCAGAAAATGCCAACTCTTAGCTTTCACTTTTTTTTTTACTATGAAAAAAATAGAGACGTTCTTCTGTCATAAAGAACTCAGAAAGACCACAACAGAGCACAATGTTTCTTAAATCCAAATATTTCAAATAGGAATAGTGTATCTTTAGAATTATGCACAGGTATTTGCACCCTTAACAATGTTAATATTGTGCAGCATCCTGAAAAGGATCTTGTGACATCCTGGGTACTGTGGTACCCTGGTTAAAAAAAAAGGTCACTACACTAGACAACCATTCCTATCTTGCAATATTTTAGTTGCTTTACACTGGCCCCTTTACTTAAAACACTGCATTCCTTCTAAAGGTATATTTGTGTGTAGTTGTACTCCCATATCTGCGAAGCCTGTTCTGTTCCACACATGATATTTTATGAAAATTCTTTAACAGGTCCCTGTTTTAAAAAATAATCCTTAAATAGCCTAAAATACGATTGGTGATGGTGATGAGGAAGTACAGAACTGAGATAGGGAAAAAAGACCTGATGGGGAAAATATCTGAAGATTCACAGGGTAGAAATCTGAATGGGAAGTTGGGTATAGCTTGGTAGGTTAGTACTTGGACTGCTCAAGGTTATTGAGGTGTCTTGGGAAGACTGGTATAAGTACTGGACACTTCACCTTGGGCGCATCTACACAAGATGCTACATTGTTGTAGCAATGAGCTACAGTCTATGGGATGTGGTGTCAGTAGGCAGAAACCATGATGCTAACACTACTGCACAGCAGCAACAAGTTACAGTGACATAGCACCAAAAAATAACTCTGCACTGCTGGGAATGTGCAGTACCAGTAGGTACTATGTATTGTTTTAGTACTTGCTAAAGCAAGCACTAAATGACCGCACAGTACCAAATGCATAGTCAGAGGCACATGTAAATGCGTGTCTACCAACACCTAACCACACTCTCCTGGCCATGACCCAGAAAGAAGTGGATGAATTGTATGGCACCTAGAAAAAACTGCAGCCTGTGCCCAGCTCCTTTGGTTTATGTGACATCTTGCTTCAGATGTGGGAATGCATGATAGAGCTGTCATAAGACTTGCTATCGCATACAATGCAAAATACTTTCTCTCCTGAAGTTCCCCTGTGTGCCAAGTAATAAAGTTCACTTATTCCTCCCCTTCTATGGATCTAGGCACTATCTTGGAATATAGAGAGCTCTCTGCACCTTCCCTCCTTCTCAGTAAAATCAGCTGTGATGTTATAGCTTGTCCTGCTGCTAGCAGTAGATTCTCTACAGTACATTTCCTTCCTCCGAACAATGTGCGAAGTCCAGGCTCAGCTTACATGGATGACTGATCCTAGCCATATGAAGGCTATCTAGGGTCTGCTGTTAACTGCCCTTGCATGTCAGTCTGGCTGTTTGCTTGGCCCCCACGGGCTGTTCTCATGTCTTTGACACATGAGCAACCAGACCTTTGAGATCCTTCTGTCTGTAAATGCCAAAATAGCAGGAGTTGCATGCAAGTGAGGGCATTGAAGCTAATAAGTTACACTGCCATAAAATTACAAGTCAGCAAGAATTATTCCAAAATCACACTGGTATAAGTAATAGGTCAATTGGTCCTGAATTCCTGAAACAGCTACATTACTACAGTTCAACAGTACAAAATTCAGCAACTAAAAGAAAAATTAAGAGGCTGAAGTTGCTATTAATATAAATGTATCCTTGAGAAGCTGGAAAAATAACTGTGCCTGGTAAAATTCAGGGAATGTGTATCCGCTGGCCTGGGTTATATTGAGGGAATTAATATAATTCTCCATCTTCATACATCCATTTATCTCATTAAAAATAATTTGACAGGAAACACAGAGAAGTCACTTCCACAAAATTGAACTACGAGTGAAATAATAAGCAATTCAGTGTAACCCATGGTATATTACTAAAATGTTTATAATATGAAACATGCATTGTGAGAACCATTTCTTTTTACTAGTCTGCTCTGTGCTTAACAGTGGCAGAGGAAGAAAAGGCAGGTTATCGTCTTGTCTTATTCTTCAAGTATATCCCCCACTGCAGCCAACAAACACGTAATATACAGAGCTTAGTAAATATAAATAATATATGGAGACCATCACAACTATTGGTGTAGACAGCTATAATTTTAAATCATTATCTGTTCAAGATCACCAACTGGCATTTGCTTCACATAGACTAGGTCTGATAATAAAGCTAAATAATTTATCTATTTTGCTATTTATTTAATTTATTAGTCCCTCTTCAATGGTTTGGTTGTTAAGTATATCATAGGCAACTATATTGCTAAATCTAAATTAAGTGTGCATTTAGAAACTTTCATTAATAGCTTGATCATAAATTGGTTGTTACCTGAATCTCGTTGTAAGGCTTATTATTATTATTATTATTATTATTAAATAATGATATTTTGCAGCTGCTTTTTAATATAATTTTACTATCTCCTACCCTCTGCAAATTAAAAAAAAAAGGGCTACAATCTGGCCTTGTATCACTGGGCAGACTGAAGTTAAGTTACTCTTACTACACATTTGTATAAGAGAGAACACTTTTACCTGCTACATTCCCCTTCCCTCCCCACCCCACCCTAGCCTGTCCTTCACTCCCTGACACCTTCACTTCCATTTTTAGTGTCTTTCTTGCATGCATTGCATGCCAGCCTCTGGCTTACTTTACTATTCCTTCCATCCAGGAACAGCGCGCATAGCAACAGCGGGTGCCTTCTCAGGCTGACAAAGGGTTTTTCAAACCAAAAGCTGGCATCCCAGGCAGATAAGCTGGGCTCACCTGGAGCCTCACTGCAAACAGCAAGCCTCAGGCCTATCAAAGACGTAACGGGTCTGAGTTTTCCCCAGCCAAGACTGTGTGCATGTGGTGGCTGGAGGCTATGGAACCTCCTGCCTGCCTTTCACCAGGGCAATCCTCGGTCCTAGCATTTCCTGGGGCTGCCACACCACTGACAGTCCCACCAGGGCTCCCAACTCTGGCAGGGTGCAGTTTTACTGGCCAGGCCCAAGACCTGGGGCCTCCTCCTTCCCCATAGCCACAGTCCATACCTCCAAGTTCATCCTGGCATGGAAGCTCAGCAGAGACATGTTCTTCCCCTGCTGTCTAGTGATGCAGTGAGTGCCCCCTCCAGTTCTGAGAACAGGGCATTAAATGGTTTAGAAACCAGAAAGAAATAGATGTGGATGGAGTGAGGAGGGTAGCATTCACTCCATCTGCACCTGGAGCTTGGAGAAGGTAATCCCAACATAAATCAAAAGGGGCAACAGGGGGCAAAAGCCCCCATGCCTCACCAAAAGCATACAGGAATATCTCCTAGCTAAAAAGGAGGCATGCACCAAATGGTAGGGAAGGGCCATCACCAGGGAGGACTATACCTCGGTTGCTTGAGGCTGTAGGGGGGCGGTCAGGATGGCCAAGGCAGAGATGGAACTGGGATTAGCTACCCAGAACAAGGACAACAAGAATTCCTTTTTTAAATACATAGGGGGTAAAAAGAAGGTACTGGATAACGTGGGGCCTCTGAAGGACATGCTAGGAAATCTGGTAATTACACTAGACAAAGCTAACCTATTTAACAATTTCTTTGCCTCCATGTTTCTGAGCAGGGACTATGTCACCCCTGCCACCAGGGCCCCTGTAGGCTCCAGGCGAGGTACACCCAGGCTAGGGTCAGTGAGGACCTAATCAGGGAACTTCTGGAGGGACTGGATGTATTTAAATTAGCTGGTCTTGATGATCTCCACCACAGAGTGCTGAGGGAATTAGCAGAGGTCATTGCGGGACCCTTGCCATGGCTAAACAAGCACTTTTGGTGCTCTGGCATGGTGCCAGAAGACTGGAAAAGGGCCAATGTGGATCCCATTTTCAAAAAAGGGAGTTTCCTGGGTCCTCCTTCCTATAGACCACTTAGTCTTACCTCAATCCTGGGTAAGCTTTTTGAGAGAATTATCCTGGCGCATGTCTGTGAGGGGCCAGCAGGGGATATTATGTTTAGGAGCAACCAGCATGGGTTCATTAGAGGCAGGTCCTGTCAGACCAACCATGTGACTTTCTAGGACCAGGTCAAAAAAATCCTTGGATGCAGGGATAGCAGTGTATGTAGTCTTTCTGGAATTTAGGAAGGTCTTCAATACTGAATCTCACCCTCTTCTCATTAAAAAACTAAGGGACCATGGCATCAACACCTAAACAGTCAAATGGGTCACTAACTGGCTGGAGGGCCACACCCAGAGAGTGGTGGTGGATGGGTCTTATTTAACCTGGAGGGATATGGGCAGTGGGATTTCACAGAGTTCGGTCCACAGGCTTGCACTGTTCAACATCTTCATCAGTGACTTGGACAAGGGGGTAAAAAGCACCCTGTTCAAATTCACAGACAACACTAAGATGTGGGGAGAAGTGGGCATGCTAGAAGGAAGGAATAGACTGCAAGCAGACCTAAACAGGTTACAAGGGTGGGTGGATGAGAACAGGATGGGTTTCAACACTGACAAGTGCAAAGTACTGCACCTTGAGGGGAAGAACCAGCAGCACACCTACAGGCTGGGGAACTCCCTTCTCATCAGTGCAGAGGCAGAAAAGGACTTTGGAGTCATTTTTGATGCCAAAATGAACATGAGCTGACAGTGTGGGGATGCGGTCAGGAAGGCTAACCATACCTTGTCATTCATCCACAGATGCATGTCAAATGGGTCCAAGGAGGTGCCCCCCGTCTACGTGACACTGGTCATGCCGCAGTTGGAGTACTGCATCCAGTTCTGGGCACTGCACTTCAAGAGGGATGTGGACAACATGGAGAGGGTCCAGAGGCAGGCTTGATCAGGGGGTAGCAGGGCAAGCCTGAACCTGTTCAGCCTCCACAAGAGAAGGCTGAGTGGGGGGAAGGGGATCTAATGGCCATTCACAAACCAGTCAGAGGGTGTGGGAAGGAATCGGCGGGGGGGCAGTGGTTAGCCCCTGGATCCAAAAAAGGGTTCTGGAACACTACTTCCCCTTTTTCCTGTTTTCCCATTCAAAAAAAAATCCTAGGACAATATAACAAATAAACGCTTTACTTACAAACTGCAGTACAGTGTAGGCACACTCTGTAAAGTTTTACTGTGAAGCACTTAAATGCCTCGTATGCACATCTGCACCGGCAGTTCCCCTTACAACAACTTTCGAAAACTAGAACCATAGGGAACTCAAGAGCTCTTCAGGCATCCAAATGATGCAATTATCCAAGATGGGAGCGTCCAGGGGGAAAGGGAGCCATGGACGCAGGACCTTCGGTGAGGGTGATCAAGCCTCGCCAATGTCGTGTGGGTCCCATTCTCTTTTCCCGCGGACTTCGCTTTTATATTGCCCTGATAGCCAATGAGATCGGACTTTTTTTGCGCACTGAACAGGCTGCATGAGCCAGGGGGGGTTTGCTGTATGCATTTTTTCGCACGGCTATTAGGCTGTACCCACTGCCCCTGCACCTTGAGCACAGCTTGCTGGCGTTTAGTCATCTTTATCTACCACAAGAGGGGACCAACAGGCACTGGAGGAGTCCCTGTTCCCTCAAGCACTACCAGATGTGACTAGAAATAACCGTCACAAGCTGGCAGAGGGTAGATTCAGACTAGACATCAGGAGGCGCTACTTCACTGTCAAGGTGGCTAGGATCTGGAACCAACTTCCAAGAGAAGTTGTGCTGGCTCCTACCCTGGGGGTCTTTAAGAAGAGGCTAGATGAACACCTTGCTGGGGTTGTTTGACCCCAGTTCTCTTTCCTGCCATGGCAGGGGGTTGGACTAGATGATCTGCTCAGGTCCCTTCCGACCCTACCAACTATGAAACTATGAATCCCAGCAGCAGGAGGTTCACCTTGAGGAACACCAGCTGGTCCACCAAACCAGGATCCAAGGAGATGCTGTGGGGTGTCACTTCATCACCAGCAATGCTGAACATCCTCTCACTTGGAAAACTGGTCAGTGGACAGGACAGGTTTTCCTGGGCAACCGTGGTTAGATCCAGCCACATCTGGCTGCGGCTTGTCCAGTATGCCACGGGGTTGCACAGCAGTGACCATGTCCTTCAGCCACTAAGGCTTACTACAGGGATCACCTGGCTAAGAAGGGCATCACCAGTGCTAAGGGTCTCAGTGGCCTTGAGGAAGAAACTGAGGACCACCAAGATCTGGGAGATAGCAGCCCACTCAGATCTGTTAAAGGGGCTGCTCATTTCAATCTCTCTAAACAGGGCCATCTCATGAATGGCCTTCTGTTGCTCTACCAGCCTCTTGAGCATTAGGTATGTGGAGTTCCAGTCTCCACATCCTGCATGATTTTGTGTTTCAGGATGCTCAGCTCTGCCTGTTTGTCCCACAGCATCTTGCCCCCCTTGATGCTCTGGTAGAAATAGCCTGCCACCTTTCTGCATTTAGAAGTGAGCTTGCTGGTAATGCTGGTGCCATCACCAGCAGCCCTGTCCCTCTTTAAGGCATCCCTGACAAGGAGGTGCAACTTGTGTGCCACACAGTGGATGCCAACAAAGTTGGCCTCATGGACCAAATTGGCCTTGTTGTTGGTGACCATGAGCTCATTCTGCCCAATAAGCCACCCTGCACCAAGTTGTCCATACCCCCCATGATCTCAGTTGCTGTGTGAGACTCATCCATCACCTTGGCTTGAAGGAGAGCCCACCAACAGCCTGACTAGTTGCACCAGTTCCCTGTAAGGGAGACGTATACATGATCTCCACCCCAGCTGCTCCAGATATCCAAGGTGAAATGTAAGGCCACCTGTGGACCTGCCTTGCACAACTCCTCCATCAAGTACTCCCTACATGCCTCATACATGGAGGGCACCACTGTCCTGTTGCAGGCACTTGGTATGATAGGACCATGAGCCATCTGAACCCTGGCCACTCAACTAAGGAGAAGGGCTGGCCATCCACAGCAAGCATCTCCCCAGTGGTCTGGGTGATCTCACTCACTTTTGTAACACCCCTCCCTTTATGTCCACCTTTCCCCCAATGTTGCAGGGTGGCCTGCCTCTGCTTCACAGGCACAGGGACTTTGGAGCAAAAGGGGGACTGCTTTTTGGGCACCCACTGGTGCCAGGCTGAGAAGGAGCAAAAGGCAAGGGAGTGGTGCCTGTGGAGATGCATCAGCATCCCCATGGTGCTCATATGTTGTGTTCCCTTGCCCCAGCTGGTTTTGGCTTGGCAGTGCAGGCAGATAGCATATGTGAGATCATTTACCAGGCCAAAGTGATCCCAGGCCATACTACCCACTCACTTCTGGGTTGTGGGTGGATGTGCAGATGCTGCCTTTTCCCCCTCCTCAGCAGGCAGAGGCACAGCAACAGAAAGAGTGGACTCAACTGAGCCACTTGCCTCCACAACCTCTACTTCAACCTCCTCTGAAATGCCTTCTGGGGAAGGAGGCCTGGCTCTAGGGGAAACTTGAGGGGTGTAGAGCATGAACTCAGATGATTCCTCCTCCTTCCCCAGAATGTCCCTTGCTATAGCACTCAGATCCAGATCCAGATCCAGCTCTTCCTCTAGCACTGGTAGGCTCACCATGGGAAGTGGAATGGGGATGGAAGAGACCATCAGGCTGGTGCTGCTTGTTTTCATGGTTGGGCGGGCGGTTATGGCTGGCGTGTTTGGAGGTGGAGACTCAGGCACAGACAGTGGCACTGGCACTGCTCCCCTCTCCTTGCTGCCAGAAGAACTGGAAACTTCATGCCTGCTAGTTGTAGGAAAGAGAATGCCTCCTGGTTTGCAGGGAGGGGGAGGAAAGACACTTACAGCTCTTCCCCTACCCCCTCTTCTACTCCCTGAACGCCTGTCAGCTGCCTTTCTAGCACACTCCATGATGTGTTTCATAGTGCATTTGCCTTGGTGTGCTGGAAAAATCTGTGTGCTCTTCTGTTATGTAATCTATATTTATGTAATATATGTAGATAATTGGATGTATGTATTTATGTAATGTATATATTTGTGTATTTATATAAAATATATAAATCGAGGTAGTATGTGTTACTGAATAAATTCTACATTGTAATATGCAATATATGCTGCACTTCCCTGCAGTGAATGGAATGGACACAGTTAGAAAAAGCAAAGAGTTCTTTTTCTGGGGGAAAAGAATCAAAATAAACTAACAAGAACAAAAAGAGGATTTGGAGGGAGGAATCAATTGAAAGGAATGAATAAATATAATAATAAAAAGGGTACAGAAAGCAAAAAGGTATTGAATCCCACTTGCTAGTAACAGGCAAGCAAGTAGGAAGTGATGCCTTTTCTCCAATGCTGCTGAGCAGCTGGAAGATATAGCTCAGTAACTGACCCCAAGGCAGAAAGCAGGGCAGTTCAAATAATGCTGCTTTTCCATCCCTCCCCCACATCACTGGGATTGGAAGGGACCTCAGGGAAGGATCACAGTCACTGGCCAGCTACACTGTCAATATCAGAGCAGTCCTCCCCGCTGCCTCCCCTCCCTCCTCTTACTTTCTGTTTCCCTGCAAGCAAGTCCTGCTTCATAACATTTCTACTGCCCTCATTTCACTTCAAGGCTGTTTTGATGCTTTTTGATTTCACTGTTTTGAGTTCAAAACAAGTTGAAACAGCATTGAAATGCAATACCCAGTGAAATTTCACACAGTCCTAATTCCTATCCCACTGATTTCATTGAAGGGTCAGTGATTTGTGCTGGTTTAAGTAAAATTAGATTCAACCCCACCGGACACTGGCAAAACCTGCGGTCTGAAAAAAAGGACACTGGATTTTCAACTAATCTCCAGTCTCCCAGAGCAGTTAGCAGATATGGTAGATAATGGAATCCTCAGCAGAGAGAGATGCTATTAGGGGAAAATAGATGGGGCCTGGATACCTTTTCAGTGCTAATGGCAGCTAGAACAATTTTGTGCCCAACTTTAAGGTCAGCTTCAGAATGATGAATGTATGCAAGCATGGTGTCAGGGTCCACAGAAGCATTTGGCTTAGTGGTCAGAGCCAAACTAGGGACAAGCTAAAGTCAAACTTGGGTTCATGTGCTAAGCCAGAGGGGTTACCAGAAGCAGATGTCAGGAAGCAAGCTGAAGTCAAAACAGGGTTTGCATGCCAAGGCAGGGGGTTACCAGAAGTTCAGGAACTGGGTACACAGGCAGGAATGCAGCACCAGGCACAAGGGAAGTCACATCGGTGAGAATTGCTTACAGACTAAAGCCAGTTTGTTGGGCATCAGGGACCAGGTGCTGCAAGAGCTCCTTTAAAGCAACTCTAGAACCTATCAGCAGACTGAGACTCAGCTGGCTCAGCTTAGGGGTTTGAGTGCTGCTGATTTAGTTGCCTGGCTACAGCACAGAGCCTTTACAGGTGGAATGGCCTTTACACCCCCACTGGATTCTGCTCCTTTGAAAGAATCTGCATTTAAATCATCTAGATGACACAGCACTTATTCATGTTGCAGTAATCCTGTAACTTGTTGGTCACGTATTTAAGCATGGGAAAGTTGCTACCTCAACATTAGCCTTACTGTTTCTTTATGAAATATGAACTTTCATTTCTATCCAGAAGAACTTTTACAATATCTTCTCCTATGCCTGAAGAAGGGTGCTTGTGCCTAAAAGCTTGCAATTAAAGAACTTATTTTGCAAAAATTTCATTTGTCTAATAAAAGACATCACCTCTACCGTGATTTGATTCCTTTCACCTCTAGGCCAATACAGTTACAAACTGGATACCTTCTTTCATTCAAGAACTTTAAAGGTCTTGAATAAATAATCCTCCAGACTTCATTTACTCTCAGGTATATGATAGTTTCCAAGGAAAGGACAATCATAGATAAGTGTAAAAATTACACTAATGTGCATTACAAGAGATGGGAATAAAAAAAAAGACAGAGGCAACATTAACCATGACAGTTAATAACAGAAGGGAAAGGCAAAGTAAGTGTTATTACCTGGGTCAGGGGAGTTTTTCTAGTTTTACCCTGGTAGCATAAGGACAACATATGATCCAAAATACATTGCACCTAATTAGACATTTTATAAAATATTTTATATTTAAAAATTATATTTTCAAATCACAAAAGATTGAGGCACTGGCTTTTCTTTGCTAAGGCTACTTATTCAGACTTACACTTGAAAAGCGGACTTCATGGAATGCACTTACCACAGCACACTGTAAAACCACAAGTCACTCAGTAATAAAATGCATTACAGGCTATTGAATCAGCCAGATCCTCAGCTGACATAACCAGACCTAGCCCCATTGACTTCAGTTAAATTATGCTGATTTACAACAGCTAAGAATCTGGCCATATGAATTTTCAGAGCATCAACACATTTATTTAGCACAGGTGTCTCTTTGGTTATGTTTTGGAAAAATGCACATTTAATGGTCTTTACATATACAGTTGCACCTGCATGGTGGTGCATTGCCCTGTAATGCAAAACACCCAAGTAACCAACTTATGGCCCATTCAGACTTTACTCCCCACCCTGATCTTAATTGTTTTTATTTCTTTATTTAAGTGAATGACTTCTTGCATTTTAAAGGAAAATAAAATCATATAAGTAAAAAAAAAAAAAAAGGACTAGAAGGGAGAAGGGAGCCTTCTGCTAAAACCCTGTAATGGAGGTAACTTTTCACATTGACCAGCACAGAATTAGTCCTCATATTACAAAACTGGAAGCGTAAGTGTCTGCATTCTGGGGATGAAAAAAAATAAAACAATGCCAATATGGAAAGTTAAATGCTGTAGAATTTGAAGCTAACAGGAATCCAAGTTGCAGAACCAGATGTTTTTCTTTCAGTTGAAAGGACTTTTCAATGCATCTATAATAAATTTGTCCTGATGAGAGATATCATGGTAGTGGCTGCTTCTCTTGCAAAAAGTTATTTTGCTTTGTTAACTATGGCAAAGGGAGGATGAATTTCTCTACTATGTAATACATTACACATACTGCAGCAAGATAAAATACATTTCAACCAGCCTATGAGGACAATCCCAAATTACACAAAATAGCACTTGAAGTAAATGTTACAAAAATATAACAAAATTGCCAAATTAAAGCAAAAATATTTGTAAAAAAAATTAATGACTATGCTAGGTGATGCTGTGTGCAACTGTGTGAGTCTGCAGTGAGGATGGTAGGGGGAGGTGAGCAGGAAGGGTGAAAGGGGTCATGGCACCTGTATATTTTTTTAATGCCATATAAATTCTCCAAAAAGAGTGGCTGAGTGTTCATAGTATAGCAGCTACCAACCTCAGGTTCTGCAAGACTAAGACTTGATGCACCATTAAAAAAAAAATGAAAAAAATACAACCCAGTGTTTATAAAAGTCAAAGCCTCTACTAGGTATGTAAATTATACAGGTTACTCAGCTTTTCCAAGTAAGAAACAGAACACTTGGACAAGGAAAAAATACAACTTAAAGCCTCAAGCCTGCTGTGTAGCACACAATATGCCCTTTTGGATGCTGAGAGAGACTAATCTTCAGGTTCAATATAAATGCGATTCTAACACAAGAATTTTCTTCCTAATGAAAAAACAATTATAAAAAAAATTCTTTCCTCTAATAAAATTATTAATAAAAATGATCTTTAATGGTAAGTTTTATAACAAGTGTTGCTGCCCTCCTGCTGTCCTCTGCACCTGCTGACTGTCTGGCATGGGTCTCCTCCTGCTTTGTCCAGCTGTTTAAAAAGCATTGTAAAGTGAAGTATCATTTTAATCAAAAGAGTTCATAGAGGTTGAGTCCCCTAAAGCATGTTCAGTATGAATTTTCTTCCTCTGTACTATTATGCATAAAGTAAATCTCATTCATCTAGAAAATAATTTTATACTAATGTAATTTTATTACCCCAGAGTTTCTGGTACATCAGGAATGCTTTGCATGAAGTTGCCACAACAAATCAGGCTTGAGCCTTATGGATATACTGGAGAATTACCCCAACACAAAGAAAAATTTGGTTTGAATTAGGGTTACCATATTTTCAGTTCCAAAAAAGGGGATACTTGTTGCACAAGAAGGAATATAACTGTGGAGGGGCAGTGATATGGGAGTGCCCCTCCCCATTTTGTTGTTCCTCGCTCCCAAGCCACAGCCCCCCTCTCCCCCCCAGCCCTGCTGCTGTCCTTCTCTTCTGATCCACAGAACCCAGCTCTGCCAGTGCCCCTCACTCCCAAACTGCAGTACCCTGAACTGCTGGGCCATGCTGGTTCCCCTAACTCCCAACCCAGTCACCCGATTCCCCCAACCCTGCTAGTGACACTCCCAACCAGCAGCCCCCTGACTCCCCCAGCTCTGCTAGTGCCCCTCACTCCCAACCAACAGCCTCCAGCTCCTCTCAATCCTGCTGGAGAGGCCCCAGCTTCCCCCATCCCAACTGGTCCAGAGCAATGGCTCAGAGCAAGTCTGTCTCCAGCACAGTCTGGAGAGAACAGCAAGGGTGGTTTCTAATGCCCCCCTCCACCTGGTCATGGGCTAGGGCTGCTGAGCCATGCCAGGAGGCCTGGCCATTGCTCACCTCCCCTTCTTCCCCACAGTATCTCCTGGCCACTCCACCCCTGCAAACTAGGGCACCAACCCCGGTGTTCCTAGCCTGGCCATGGCCCCTTGAAAGGCCACCCTGCCCCCCCACTGAAGGGACCAGGCACCCCCCCACCCCAGCCCCAGCCCCTCCAACCCCAGACTTACCTGCCTGCAACTCTGCTTACAATCTACCCCATCCTCAGTATCCCCTTATTATCCCTTCTATTCCCCGCTCTTACCAGCAGAGCAAAGCAAAAACCCATACATTTGCTCAGATTTGAAAAACCCATCCAGGCAGAGATAGGGGGACTCAAAAATAGGACATGTCCAGGAAAACCCAGACATATAGTAACCCTAGTTTGGATAAAGTAATCCTGCCAACTCATTCCCACATCATTCTGACTTCCCACATGCTACAATAGTAGGTACAGTTGGTGAAAGAAAGGCATGACCAAGGATCCTGTACCTAGTTGTTTTACACCAAGATGCAGCCAAGAACCCAACAACACAAATATGGCAGAAGTGGAGGACCAAAAGTCCTCCACTTCTGCCAAAGCTTCATTCCACCTCAGTTTGGATTTGTACCAATCACATCTCATAGGCAATGAAAAATGGGTTGGGGTGTTCTCTGGGTAGAGTTATGCTTCTCTTATCCCTTTGTATGAATCAAAACAAGAGCTCAAAAGAGAGCTAGAGGTCATGTAACAAATACAGATTCTTGTCAGTCACTCCTACATATGGTAATTTGGAGGAAAGTATATTTCCTCAGTTCATTAGAGAAAATGTCCCTATTAAAATTAATATGGAATATGGTAAGCAAACTAAGCTTGAACAAGCATCTTATTAATTATTACTCTCACCTGGTTTCAAGCACTAGGAAAAGGCTTTTTTTGTTTTACCAACAAGTATATATGGCCAGATCCTCAAAATCTTCTTAGGCAACAGGAATATATCCAATGACTTCAATAGGTTTTGTTCCAGATTCTTAGGGAGGAAAACATTCACCATTATGGATTCATGTATTTAAAATTCTGTCTGGAATTCTTTCACAAACAGTTTTAGCCAACTAACTCTAGAACTCTGACTGGACTCTTGTGGAGCCAGGATATACAATTCTAATCACTTGGGGCTAATTACTCATCTTCCAGGGCTTAATCTGCAGTCTTTGTTGCTGATCAAGAGGGATGTCTATCTAGGAAAATATAGGCAGGAGATACAAGATGGGAATCATAAAACTTTCTAATTTCAAAACAATAGCTACTCCCCTTACTGTAATAGTCCCCTCTTAATTCAATTATAAAAGGGCATCACTAGATTTTTTCCCCTACAAGACCTTTACCGGGAATCAAACAATGGAAGCCAGTCACAAGACTTAAATACTTTACACACTGTCTATATTAATGGCAGATTCCTCAAGCCAGGTTCTACAATTTCAGGTGGTTTCCTATGTAAAACAGATATGGCTTGGAGTTCTCTGGTTTCCCCCATATTTGAGGTCTGGACTTCAAAATAGTCCTTTATAGCCCATCCCAACTCTCCTTTTTATGAATTTTCTAGAAAAAACTTAAATTCATCATCATGTTCATAACCATGAAGCCTGAGGAATGGTACTGTGATACTCAAAAGCTTGCCTGTGTCTATACCAGCCACATGGTTGGTCCACTAAAACATATCACCCACAAAAAATCTTGCCTATGGTACAACTTTGGCATTAAACCCTCAGTCCTTGTGATCTCCATAGCCATATCCTAAGCATATTCTATGGTTATAACCAAAAACTGCTCTCTGAAGACCAGAACTGGATATTGCCATGCATGTAGAATAGAATAAGATAATCTATGGGTTTCTTGTAAAGTAAATTGCTCTAAGTGTCTGAACCTTACCCAAGCTGACCAGAGTCAATGAAAGAGCTGAATTAATAAACCAGAGAATGTGTCTTTCTCCCACCCTTCCTTCAGTTTAGAGTAGAAGAATTTATTTTAGAGTCAGAATCAAGCCACAGAAATCATAGCTGGAGCCACACACTTTGAACAGTCCCAAGTGAGCTGGGGAGTACTTGGCTTTGGGTTTCAGGCTTGATGTATTAGACTATTAAAACTGCTTATGCAGTTTCATAACTTTACCAACTCCAAAACTTCAGGGTTGATTGGATCAGAGGTTTAATCTTAAGGATGTCTTGACATGTGGTGCATTTGACATGACAACACAAAACCCTTATTTGGATCAGAACTGATGTGTAAGCAAAATAAAATATCCAAATACAAATAGACTGTATGTATATCCAAGACCCCTAAATCTAAAATGGTATAACTTGATAAATGGAAACATTCATGGAGAATTTTTTCCTTAACTTTGCTTGCTACTTACATGCTGTATTATTTTCAGATTATAAAGTTTAATATGTACCAGTAATTTCCAGAAGTTATTAAGTGTGCATTCCATTATAATTTAATCATGACTACAAAATATTACTTGTGGTAAAAGCAATCTGTTTATTTATATTTTCCCCAGAAATGTGACCACAAAAAATTAAAATAGTCTTGGATCAATCCCTTTTATAAACACAACATGGCTGGAAAAACATTTCAGCATTTATAAACTATCATTCTAGCCAATATCACCCTGTAAATCTGGTTAACTAAAATCTCTCTCTAATCAGAAAGGATAATAGATTTGTTTTGATGGGATTGTAAGGTGATTGTACAAGTGACAGATGTCCAAAACATCATGCATATCAACCTCTCTTAAAACTCTTTACAGCTGGATTGAAACAAAATGGGCTAATTACAGATGGCACCTTGAGCTCTTATACTCATTTACTCTCTTTGGAATGAAAGTGGCATGATTTTAACCCCCATTCTATATTCAGACAATAGTTTGTATTTTAAAAGATCATAAACAGGAGTGGAGTTTCACTTTCCACTTTATTTCTTGGGAAAATCAGAAACTGTTAACTTAACTAGAAGACAACTTACTGCAAAAGAAGGAAAACCTCATGGCTTGAATAAAGATTACATAGGAGCATGACACCTAGGTTAAGGCCCCCAAGGCTCTTAATCTCTCGGAAGCATATACACAAACACTCCAAGATGTAATCTGAAATGTGAATCTGTCCTTCCCAAAAGGGAGTAACTGCTTTCCTATTCTCCAGATCTGCCCATGATAGGGTTACCATACATCTGGGTTTTCCCTGACATACTCTCTCTTCCTGTCCTCTGATCTCTGTTTGGGCAATTTTTTTGAAATCTGAACAAATGTCTGGGAGGTCAGTTGGAGGCACAGATCACCATGTGTGTCTGCACGAGTCTCAGCAGCTGAATGCAGGCAAGGCTATTGTGGGTTGTGGTTGGGAAATGCCTGCCTCTCCAGTGGAGTGGGGGGAAGGAGGCAGGGGGACCCTTTGAGAGCAGCAGGAAACTCCATGGCTAAACCAGCAGCACAGGGGCCGGTATTCATGTTTACAGGTTCAGAGTGGCCAGGAGATGCTGCCTGCAGGGGCAGGAGGGGGAAGGAAGAAGAGGGAAGGCAGGGCAATGGCCAGGCTACTTGGCATGGTGCAGGAGCCCCAGCCGGGGGGGGGAGGGGGAGAGACAAGCCTGCCTTCCTCTTCCCTCCAGCCTTCACCAGTGCCAGACTCACTCTGTTGCCACCTGCATGAATCAGAGGTGCCACACTCCAGCCTGGTCTGGGTGAAGACAGCTGGGGCCCCCTTCAGAACAGCTGGAGGAAGCAGAGGGCTGCAGGTCAGGAGTGAGCAGCACAGGCAGGGCTGGAGGGGACTGTGACTTGGGGTTGAGGGAATGGGCAGGACAGGGGGATGATGTCTGGGGTGTGGGGCATTGGTAGCACCAAGGGGCTGTAGGTTAGGAGTGGAGGACACCAACAGGGACAGGCAGCTGTGGGCCAGGAGTGAGGGGCACTGGCAGCATCAGAGGGATGCAGGTTGGGACTGAGGGTAACCAGCAAAACCCAGGGGAGTGAGGGACTGTGGGTCAGGAGGGAGGGGCAGCAGCAGGGATGAGGGGCTGTGGGTTGGGAGTGAAGTGTTCCCCCTGATAAGTGTCCTTTTTTTTTTTTTTTTTTTAACTGGAAATATGGCAATCCTACCCCATGATCCTGAGTCAGGTACGGAAACCCAGACAAGGATTCCTGGGGAGGAAGGAGGACCCGAAGAACTAGAGACCTGTCAGTCTCACCTCAGTTCTGGGGAAGATCTTTGAGAAAATTCTCAAGTCCCACATCTGTGAGGGACCAGCAGGGGACTTTATGCTAAAGGGCAACCAGCACGGGTTTGTTAAGGGCAGGTCCTGTCAGACCAACCTGGTCGCCTTCTATGACCAAGTGACCAAATCCATGGATGCGGGCGTCCCTGTCGCCGTAGTCTTTTTAGACTTCAGGAAGGCATTTGACACGGTCTCTCACCCCATCTTCATTACAAAGATGGGGAGCTGTGGCATTGACCCCTACACGGTTGAGTGGGTCAGAAACTGGCTGACGGGGTGCTCCCAGAGAGTGGTGGTGGATGGGTCGTACTC
>JAGPOW010001918.1:38329908-38341403 GCA_030014935.1 Caiman crocodilus | reverse complement strand
AGAGCCTTGGATGGTGGCAGCGGAAACCCCAGGCTAGCGGGTGTGCTCCAGGGAAGGGGTCGGCCGGACACGAGGCACCCCAAGGGAGGCACTCGGAGCTGGGAAGGTGGGCAGGCACAGGGAGGTGGGTGGCTCAATGTGGGAACGCCTCCTACTCGCCTGCCACATGGACTATAGATACCCCTATATCTTACCATGATGACACATAAGGTACAACTCTACCACCTACTTACTAGTGGTTTACCAATATGATGACATCATAAAACAGAGCTGTTGCATTAACGTGATCAGATGCCACCCAAACTTCACCTAAGTCCCAGAATCTGGATTTATTTCTATTCAATATATTGCATAGCCATTTGGAGGTAAAATTGTGTGGCTTTTAGTTTGATGTAGAAAACACTCCATAGCACTCACTTTCCCTTGTAAGGTCTGTACAAACAAGAAGGGTTATGATTTGCTCTTGGCTGTAAATATGTGCTTCAAGTTTTAAGGAGAAGGCAAATTGTGAATCTATAAATGTGTCAGATGAGGCCCCATTCTACCAAACATCCAGTTGTACATGGGAACAAGGAACACGAGTAGATCAAAATTCCGATATATTTTATCGAGGCTCCATTAGCCTACAGAATGCAAACAAACTATCTAGCACTCACTGAGCTACCAACTTGAGATAAATGTCCCTGCCCAGCTGATGACTATTAAAAGTGATCGCTGCATGTGCTACACATGGAAAAGAGTCAGTTTAGTACAAACAAGAAATAGATCTCAGAGCTGTTTCTGTAATATGAATGAAATGTCACCACGAGTCTTCATGGCTCTGCAGAAGCCCAGTACAACTGTTGTTCTTCCAAAACACTTGTGATCTCTGCATTTTCAAAATCCCTAGAATATATGAATTATGGGTGTGCATAGGACTATCTAAATATCACACACATCTATATAGATGCCTGTATATATGCACACAATTCTGTACTTACTCATCCAATTCAAGTCACCTCTGTGCTTTCCAAGTAAGCTTTTTATTACTATACTTGACAAAATCTAGAGTGTGAATAAATGGGGATTTATTTTACTCAGTTTTAATATCTCCTGCTTTTAACTTCTTCTTTACTCCAAATCTTTCCCTTTAACTCCTTATCCTCACAGCATCCTTATCCCCTCTCTCATACTCATATTCCAGCCGGGTGACATCTGATGATAATGGCAGAACAACAGTGAAGCTACTAGCAATCCAAAAAAGACAGACTCATCAGCACCAAGCCTAGCCATTATGTCAGTATGATTTGGGACTAATCTAAGTCTTTCCATATGTGGGTTTTGGGTGGTGTGGGTTTTTTGTTGTTTTTTTTTAAATTCTCTCTGAATGAGGATGAGGGTGGGGGTTGGATTGAGAGTACTGACTACTTAAGAAAAAAAGGCACAGCCTATCAGACATACTTACTGAGGTTTGGAGATGTATGCTCCTATTGCAGCAGTTCCAATGCCCAACTCAGTAGCATAGAGAATCAAGCCACAATACTTTGAGTGTACAAAGATGTATGGAGTGGGTCCAAAAAGTCATTAAGCCAGCTTCATGTCAGTGACTAGTATTCTTCTCAGAGGAGGAAAAAGTGTTGGAGACCATTAAATTCAATGTATCATTTAGGCTTAGGTTTACACTATTAGAGTGGGTATAAAGAAAAATGTTCTGGTACATTACCATTCCAGCACAATCAGTGTTTGTAATAAATCCTCCAGTACTTTGGACTCTTTATTGCTGATGTCCATAAGCTATTTGCTTTATTTTCCCAAACTATCTGATGCATTTTTTTCTTTTTTTGTTTCGTGATATGAATCGTATGGACAAAGTAAACAGAGTGCTCTGTTAGAGTTTCCCTTTTTGCAAATGAGCCATAAAATTGTCCATTAATCAGCCCTGCCTCCCCAGGGGCCAGCCTACATTGTTGAGGTTTCCTTTTCCATATCTGATCCCTGTTTTGTTGAGGAGATTACAAAAAAGTCACAATGCAGTAAACCAAAAAGAATAGGCTTTTGAAAACTACTCTTCTCTGCACCAGCCCTTCGGCTGAGCTGGAGTTTTGATCAGAGCCATAGAGAGCTCTAAAATTAAATGCTCTCTATTTTTCATTCCTTACCTTCTAGTAAAATCACATGACTCCCTCCCAACAAGAGGACATAGTGTTCCCATCTATTTAAATAAATTCTACAAGAACAATAAAAAGACCCTTTGGGTCTCCTAGGGTAAGTATCCACAGCTGTAGAAATAATGAAATGCTGAGGAAATTTACTAGGAGCCTAGCACTACAGAGCTTTGCCTCTTGTTAATTCCTGAGAAAGATGTCAATTCTGACAGTGCTTGAATTTATCCGGAGGGCATATCCTTTTAAAAGATGGCATGAGGAAATATATATCTACTGTACCTGTCTCTACAATGAACTCTATATACTTGCATATGGTCGACCAACAATTGTATTGCATGTCACTGTCTGAAGATCTGACTCTTTACATACACTAACCTACACACTCAACTTTCCCTGACAAAAAAAGTGCATACCTGTGCAACCTCACAACCCTTGGAAATATTCAAAATCTAAACCTATGCCTGGTGTGATTTTTGCCTGGTGCAAGCTGGCCCAGTGCAATTATAGTCAATAGTACCAAGCAAATTTATGTCCCTAGGCTCATTTCAGATCCCAATGTCCTTGAACTTCCAGATGGTAGAATCTGTCCTGCTTTGCAGCTCACAGTCTACTCTTAAAACTCAGATGTTTACCTTGTTCCTTTCTCTTCATCTCTCTTACACCCATTCTCAACTCCGCCCCCACCCCCCACCTTCTACCACATGTTTTGGGGAAATGATGTAAACTATGTTCAGAGGTGCATCTTTACCTGAGCTGCTTATTTAACATGTACACCAAATACACAATCCAAGAGGAATTTTTAAGGTAAAGTCACCTCAAGGTTGGCTTGAAAGCTAAACAGTTTTATCTCACCAAAGTCTCACTAAGTGCTGGAGTGTAGATCCTCACATGTAAGACAAGACTTCTGCTTCCAGTGAGGCCCTGTTGATCCATGATCTAATCTGGGTTCTTTAAATAAGCTTTAGAATGGGTAACTAAGAATGCCTTTATCTGTTATTAATATCTCATTTTGTTATCACCAGAGGTAGTCTAAATGTCCTAGTCATATTTGATGAATTTCTATATAAATCTCCAGCCTAAAAAAAGTAAGTGAGATTTCATTAAAAAAAAATTCTGTTTTTTATGAGCTCAGCAGTACTCTAACAACATCAACTTGATGCACATAAAACCCTAAAATATTTGGACATGCATGTGATGTGACCTCACACCTAGCAAACAAATTTCTCTTATTTAAAGAAGACAGAAGTGAGTTTCTTGAAGCATAGATTTTATTAGTATTAGCATGCTGAACTTTACTAACATACCTTTCCACTTTATTAGGGTACCTTACTTTATATGTCCTACAGGCTTTGGCAGTTTTTCCATGTTTAATTGAATCAAGTTGGCATGCAGTAAAATGAATACTTGCCTAAATCGAAAAGGACTTTCTCATAATCTTTCTACTATTAACCTTGTTTGATATAAGAAAATACCTACTGTATACCTGTCCCTTTCTTGTGGTAGTTCATATGTTATGATATAATCAAAGATGTCATCAGACTTTTGATCCCCCTTCAAATGGAGCAGTGTAAAATATTTTAGGTTTTCACATGCCATAAGGGAAATCTTGTGTCCTATCTGAAACTTAAAGCAATGCTCATTATGCATTTTTTCATTGGCTTCTGTGTCACCCAGGAAAACTGTTCTTAAAAGGAAGTGAATAAAAGAAAAGCTTATGAGAAACAATTAGCTGCCTTGGGAACAGTACCTGCCAAGTCAGCTCCTAATTCACGTACCCAGTTGCCACAAAATGTGGCAGACTCCAAAACAAATTGATTCTGACTTAACTGTCTTACTCAGAAAGTGCTGAGCTTCTTTTCTCTAAACTAAAGGAAAAATCTCATATAAATCACAGCCTCCCTCGCCCCTTTTCTAAATCTTCCTGAGCAGAGCTGTAATGGAAATATGCACCTTTAATTTTCATTGAAATGTCAAACATCTAGTTTTGTTGTGAAGCAAATGAATTAATATGCCATTTAACTTAAAGAAAGATTCCCAACCCTCTCCCCAATCCTGGTTATAAAACAGAAGTACTTGGTCAAAAGTTGTATTCCTTGCCTCAAGGCTAAAGGTTGTAGCTGTGTTGGTCTAAAAACAAAAGCAGTCAGTGTGGTAGAGGCAATATCTTTTATTAAAGCAATGAGATAACTGAAAAAAAAATCCTTATTTGTAAGCTTTTGGGCTAACATGCCTTCCCTCAGGGAAAGGAAAATGCAAAGATTGTAAAATTTCTCCCAAGTAGAAATGAAACTTCAGGAAGGGCACGTGAGCCTGAACACTTACAAACAAAGAATTTTTTTGCAACTATTTACTTGGTCTAATAAAAAATATCATCTCATTTCTTGCTTCACTTGTCTAAGTATATTCTAAACCTAATCCTGAAATCCTTCAGCAGTAATCATGGCTATGACAATTTTCTGTGAATACAAACTAAACAATTGAACACTCCATATCATATTGGATTTTTTGTAAAGTTAATGCAAAGTTTTGAGCATCCTCAAATGTCTGGATTCCAAACCAAACCCTCCTCTCAATCCAGCAATCCCATAGAAATCAGACCAGAATTTGATCAGCTAAGGCAGTCTAGATCAGTAGTTCCCAACCTTTTTTATACCACAGCCTGGCGGGAGCAGGATGGGGCACACAGAGCCAGTTGCCTCCCTCCTGAGGCTGCCCTGCCACACAGCTTTCACCCTGGAAGTTCAGCTTCAACCCTAAAAGCTACTCACCCAGGCAGACAGATGAGGGTCAAGCGGGCAGCTCGTGCCACAACCCAGCAGCCAACCCACTGTGGCCTGGTACTAGGCTGCAGCTCAGTGGTTGGGAAACTCTGGTCTATATTAGAGGTGGCCAAGCCATGGCACAGGCAGCCTCTGTGTGTGGTACACGGCAAACTGGGGAAGAAGCATGCAACACAGCTGGAGATGGGGCAAGGAGCAGGAAGCAGCGCAATAGATTATGTAGGGAAGGGGACTGTAGTAACAAGTGCAGAGCTTACCTTGCAGACAAGGTTCTGTGGGTAAATCTGATATCTTTTATTAGACCAACTCAAATAGTTGGAAAAAATCTTCTTTGCAAGCTTTTGGGTACAAATTCCTCAGTCATTAGACTGAGGAAGCATCTACAGTTGGTGTTTGCTCTTCCTGGATGGAAAGAATAGTAAAGGAGCCAGATGCTGCTATGCATGCAAGAAAGCCAGTCAGTGAAGATATAAATTGAGGAGTCAGTGCATGAGGGACAGATTTAGGGGGAGGGGGCAGAGGGTAATGAATGTAGCTGGTAAATAGTGAAGAGGTGCCTGGGGAGTCAGATGTTAGGCAGGTTATAATGTGTTATAAATACAGTGTCTATATTTAGTCCATGATTTTTTGTATCCAGAAGGTTGATGAAGTGAAGTTCATAAGCTCATCTATGAAAAGTGTTTTGTAAATTCCCTTTGAGGATTAAAACTGAGAGACTAGAGAGACAGTGTTTTTTCTCGTGAGAAATGTGCCCCCACAGGTAATTAGGTATTCTTGTCTTTGATAGATTTTTCAGTTACTGTTTGGTCTCTTCTACATATTTTCCATCAGGGCATTTGGTGCATTGGATGAGATATATTACATTTCTGGAGGTGCAGCTGTAAGATCCAGGAATGCTGATGGTTCTGTTGTGAGGTGTAGTAATTGGAGTGGGATGAGGGTGGAGATATGTTGGCAGGTTTTACATTTCTTGTCATGACATAGTCTGGAGCCATTCGGTGTGTTTTGGACTGAAGGTAGCTTGCTTCTGGTGATGTGGTTAGTGAAGTTTGGTGCTTGTTTGAAGGCTAAGATGGATGGTTTTGGAAAGATCTCTTTAAGAATGGGATATCTTCTTCTCATAGGTGAAAGGAGAAAATATTATTTGTGGGAGCTGAGTACACAAACTGAGAGCACATGCGCACACACACACACACCCCACTCAGCAGGTCAGTCTGTGGAGGGGAAGGCGTGCAGGGAGAGGGAAGGGGCATGGCCCCCACAGTTAGGGAGGGAATGAGGCAGATGCTGGAGTGAATGGGACCCTGAGGCCAGAGCCAGTCATGGGATGGGGGGCAGGGAAATTTAACTGTGGGAGGGCACTCACATGGCAGTGCCCTGCCCCTTCTTATTCTGTTGCCCCTCGCTCCCAAGCCACAGCCCCCCAAGCCTTGTTGCTGTCCCTCACTCCTGACCCACAGGCCCCAGCCTTGGCAGTGCCCCTCACTCTCAAACCCTGGGCCATGCTGGTTCCCCTCACTCCCAACCAGCAGTCCCTGGCTCCCCGCAGCCCTGCCATAGAAGCCTCAGTTTCCCCCAGATCAACCAGGACAGTGTACAGTGATGCAGAGTGAGTTCAGCTCTGGTGCAGGCTGGAGGGAGGGGAGGGGAGGCTTGTGACATCTTCCACCCTGGGCTAGGGCTGCTGTGCCAAGCCTGGAGACCTGGCCATGGTCCACTGTGCCCTGCCCCTGCCCCCCAGCATCTCCTGGCTGCTTCACCCCTGAAAACATGGGCACCAGTCCCTGTACTGCTAGCCTGGTCGCAGCCCTCAAAACATCCACAGCCCCCTTCCCCCACTGGAGGAGGCAGGCAACCCACCTGATCCCCTTTCATCAATACAGCTCCAGCTCCCCAGCCCAAACTCCATAGATTCATAAATGGTAGGGTTGGATGGGACCTCAACAGATCATCAAGTCAGACCCTCCTGCCCTGAGCAGGAAAGAGTGCTGAGGTCAGATGACCCCAGCCAGATGCCTATCCAGCCTTCTCTTAAAAACCCCCAAGGTAGGGAGGAGCACCCTCTCTCTTGGAAGCCCATTCCAAATTTTAGTCACCCTCACCATGAAGAAGTTTTTCCTGATGTTTAGCCTAAATCTGTTCTCTGTCATTTTGTGACCATTGTTCCTTGTTACCCCAAGAGGCGCCCTGGTAAACACAGCATCTCCGATACCTTGCTGCACCCCACTAATGAATTTGTAGGTGTCCACAAGATCACCTCTCAGCCTTCTCTTGCAGAGGCTGAAGAGGTTCAGGTCCCTTAATTTCTCCTTATAGGGCTTGGCCTGCAAAACCTTAACCATACGAGTGGCCCTCCTCTGGACCCTCTCAAGTCTGTCAACATCCTTCTTGAAGTACGGTGCCCAAAACTGCACACAGTATTCCAACTATGGTCTGACCACTGCTGCACAAAAGGAAAGTATCACCTCTTTGGTTCTATCACCATATGCATGTTAAAGTGCAGTTAGCTTTGCTGATGATTTCATCACACTGACGACTCATGTTCATCTTGGAGTCCACTATGACTCCAAGATCCCTTTCTGCTTCTGGGCTGCTGAGAAGGTCATTTCCTAGCCCGTAGGTGTGCTGGATATTGTTATATCCTAGGTGCAGCACTCTGCATTTGTCCTTGTGGTACTGCATCCTATTGTGTTCTGCCCACTTTTCCAACCTGTCCAGGTCTGCCTGCAATCGTTCCCTACCCTCTGGAGTATTCACTTTACCCCACAATTTAGTATCATCCACGAACTTGGACACAGTACACTTCATACCCACATCCAAGACACTGATGAAGACATTGGGGAGTACAGATTCAAGGACTGAGCCCTGCAGGACCCCACTACCCACCTCCTTTCAAGTCAATGCTGACCCATCTACTACCACTCTCTGCATGTGACCCCCCCAAGCCAATTTGCCACCCACCAGACTGTGTAAATACCTAAGTCATAGCCTCTTAATTTATTTATGAGAATGGGATGAGACACCATATCAAAGGCCTTCCTAAAATCCAGGAAAATGACATCCACCTCTACTCCTGCATCCAAGTGTTTTGTGATCTAGTTATAAAATGAAACCAGATTAGTCTGGCATGATCTACCTGCTACGAATCCATGCTGGTTGCCCTGCTGCATTATTTTCTCACTGGGACGAATGCAGGCACACTTACTTGCCTGCAGCTCCCTGCCTACAATCGCCCCTCCCCCTGCTCCCACCAACGGGGCAAAGCAAAAACCCAGACATTTGTTCAGATTTGAAAATCCCACCCAGATGGAGATAGGAGGACTCAAAAAAAGGACATGCCCAAGAAAACCTGGACATATGGTAACCCTAGCAGTGCTCCACAAGCCCTCGGGCTGCAATTCTGGCTGCATGCAGTCTGCTGCTGTGTGGCTGTATCTGTGCAGGTCCCATGCTGCAGCCACCCGGAGCCCACATCCAGGTTGTCCTGTGGCCCTCTGTGCTGCACCTGCTGCCCCATGTTTGTGGGGGCTTAGCCCCATTAACCCTGGACTTCTACCACCTATGCTTCTAGTATGGGTTGCAATTATTTGAGGATTTTCTGTGCAGATTCCAGGGAGGGGTGATATGTTATCACCAGGGATCTGGGTTTTCCATTTCCCACGGAAAAATGGAGAAAACCATAGATTCCATTTTTATTGGAAAAAAACATGGATTTCTCTTTTTAGCAGAGAAATCCGTGGATGCTCTGCTTTTGCAAAGAGCTCTTGCTGGTTGGCACAGCTTCAGCCTGCAGGTGCCAATTGCAAAAAGGGCAGGAAATGCCCTGCACTGCCCAGAGGGGGAGGGAAGAGCCTGAGCCTCTGAAGCAGCCAAGGCCAGGCTCAGGCTTACACTTGTCATTCGCCCATGGAGCATGGAGGTAAGTGGGGCTGTAGGGCAGGGTTGGGGAAGATGGCTTGGGGGCTAAGGCAGCAAGGGGTGCTGCCAGCACCATGTGACACATTGCAGCTGGGAGCAAGGCCAGGGATGAGGGCAGGGGTGCCCCTCTGCGGGGGCCTTTTTGGACAAGCAATGTGGGGCGCAGTGTGGTGGTGCCTGCCATATGCAGGCCACACACATGCTGCTCACCTGGCTCCCTGGGAGGAGGGGGAGAGGGAGGCTGGCATGCGGCCAGAGCACAGCTCCATGACTGGCTCTGCAGCCATGGCAAGGGATGGGGGTGAAGGGGAGGCTTGGGCTTCCACACAGCACTGCCGCTGTAGGCCTATTATGGCAGTGACAGCTTCTGCCTCCAAAACCTGCTGCTGCCACCATGGAGCTCTGCCTGGAGCTGTGAGGCCAGCCACCGGGCAGCAGAGACAGCATGGTGGTGGCCGGGTAGCATGCAGCCATCCCCAACACCCCACACCATGCAGTTGCTGCTGGCCACGCAACTCTGAGCATGGCTTCATGGCGGCAGCGGGAGGTTTTGGAGGCAGAGGCAGTCACCGCTGGTATGGGCAGCTGCTGCCTCTTACCTGCGGGGCCACCTGTGCTAGTGATGACGACAGCTATGTACAAAACCTCCTGCTGCCATGGTGCCATGCTCAGAGCTGTCTGGCTGGCAGCAGCTATGTGGTGCGAGGTGGTGGGGATGGCTTTTGTAGATGATTTCAGTTGTACCAAGGACATAGCTAAATCCTCATGACAGGGATCAAGTACTAGTGAATTCTGGACATGTTTTTTCCCATTCCTTGTAACTCTCCTTGTTCATTTTCAAATCCTATGCTGCCTTCTCAGTTCAAGTAGTCTTCAGGTTGTTATTTTTTTCTTCTCTAACAGGTGGCACTCTCCTTTAACAGTGTACAACCTTTGAAATACAGAGGGCCTTACTGAAATATTTGCCTGCATATCATTTGCATATTGTTTTAAACACATTTACATAGTATTTTAATCAAGGAAAATGCACACAGTTATTACTTTTTATTTATAGAGTTCTTCTATAGCACTCAAGAAAACACACAGACAAAATGTGACCTAACAACTCAGAAGGAATACGTATCAATTGGAAGACTTGCACTACCTGTCTAAAATCCAGTTGATTGATGCCCTGCTTTACATACACCCATTATGGTTTGAGGCTATTAGGGCCTTGTAGTCTTTTTGCTTTAATCAGATTTATCGTAGAAAAAGGTCTGCTTCCACATTTATATCATCAATTTATACGTCTGTTTACAAGAATTCAGAAAGTGGCTTGGAGAAATAGTAGTTCCATTACACAATTCTGGATACATGCTAGTTGTCAGGCAATGGTAGAAATGCAGAGAGCTTTCGCCACAAAATTCTGCTTGAAACAGAAAGAGCCATAATAAACAAATTAACTGTGCAGCCTCATTTCTTTTGTGATTGGTTAAAGTAAGTCTACAGATAATTTGTCATCTTTTGGAATCATTAATCTTGAAGCTTCTTGATCTGTTCGGTGATAGTAAAACTTGCATTCCTGGATAATCTGCAATTTGTTGGAGATAGAGAGAAGTAGGTCATTCTTCTGAAGGTGCCCATGAAAAAGCTTACTCTGGATCACTCTACCTGGTTCCCCGGTTAGCTGCATGTAAATTTCCTACTTTTCCTTCCCACTACCCTAGCAGCTGCAGACAGAAGGCTTTTGCTCCCTTGGCACCTGAAAATAATATTTTGTCAGCTGTTGAATTTCCAAGTGCCTTCCAATATGCAGTGGCAAGATTTGCAGAAAATGGAGTCATCACAGAGCTTTGCAAACAGTGGTGAACTATGCGAGGATAAATGTAGGTGTAAAATGCAATTTCCAAAAGTGACCAAAACAGCATGTTTTATATAATTACTGACATCATTATAGGAACTTAGCGAAGTCAAGCTCTCAAAGTTTAGGGAAACCAAAATTAAGGTTGCCTGTGCAAAACTTTGTTCAGCCCTTTTTGAACATATAGTTTTGTTCATTATCATACATACATAAATTACAATGCTCTGCCATATATATAGAACTGGGGTTGGCCATGAAACTGAATTTCAATACTGGCATGAACATTTTCAAGATATTAGAACAATATTTTTAATACCAGACCAGGACAAAAAAAAGCCAAAAATATGTTGCACAAGTAAAAGTTCTGCATTTCATTTCAGAAAATCAGGAACTTGATATTTCCAAAATGAAATATCCTCCCCAGGATCTCCTCCCACCCACCTGGAAAGTTCACTGGAAATGGGAACCTTGAGCATTCTGACAGTCGATGACTAAAATTGAGATATTCCTTGTCAGTTTCACAGCCCAGCCCAGCTGGTCTGCTTCCCCATCCCCTATGCTAGATCATGCCAAGGGTGGGAAGCAGCCCAGCACAATCTAGCACGGGGGACAGGGAAGCAGACAACTACCCAGACATCTGCTGGGAGACGCAGACAGCAAAGTCCCACTGTTCACGCAGGTTCCTAGCCTGTGTACAGGACCTCCATCTGATGTAGGAGGTACATGGTCCCACTAGGGGGAATGCCTTACTGGACCTGGTATTGGCAACGGGGGATGACATGGTAGGAGACCTACAGATCGGTGGTCACCTGG
>JAGPOW010001918.1:38269849-38329808 GCA_030014935.1 Caiman crocodilus | reverse complement strand
AACGGGGAGAGATTACTAAAGAGGAGTATACCTCCTCTGCTCACGCTTGTAGGGAGGCAGTTAGACAGGCCAAAGCTACCATGGAGCTGAGGATGGCATCCCAAGTTAAAGATAACAAAAAATTGATTTTAGATACATAGGGAGTAAAAGGAAGGCCCAGGGTAGAATAGGACCTCTACTAAATTGGCATAAGCAATTGGTGACGGCTAGGGGGGACAAGGCTGAACTCCTCAATGAGTTCTTTGCCTCACTGTTCCTAAGCGAGGGACAAGACAAGTCTCTCACTGGGATAGAAGAGAGGCAGCAGCAGGGCTCCAGACTACCAAGCGTAGGATGGTGCATAGGCACTTGAAGGAACTGGATGCGTTTAAGTCGGCAGGCCCAGATGAGCTCCATCCAAGGGTACTAAAGCCTCTGGCTGACACCATTGCACAGCCACTGGCCAGAATATTTGAACACTCGTGGCGCATGGGCCAGGTCCTGGAGGACTGGAAAAGGGCCAATGTGGTCCCCATTTTCAAGAAGGAGAGGAAGGAGGACCCGGGCAACTATAGGCCAGTCAGTCTCACCTCTATCCTTCGCAAAGTCTTTGAAAAAATTATCAAGGCTTATATTTCCGAGAGCCCGGCAGGACAAATTATGCTGAGGGGAAACCAGCACAGGTTCATAGCAGGTAGATCATGCCTGACTAATCTAGTTTCTTTTTATGACCAGGTTACAAAACACCTGGACACAGGAGTAGGGATTAACATCATTTACTTAGACTTCAGGAAGGCCTTCGATACAGTATCCCACGCCATACTGGTGAACAAGTTAAGAGGCTCTGACTTGGATGACTACACAGTCTGGTGGGTGGTGAATTGGCTAGAAGGTCGTACCCAGACAGTCATAATGGAGGGGACGGTATTGACCTGGAAGGGGCAGTGGGGTCCCGCAGGGCTCAGTCCTTGGACCGATATTCTTCAATGTCTTCATCCGCAACTTGCATGAGGGGGTGAAGTGTACTCTGTCCAAGTTTGCAGATGACACAAAACTGTGGGGAGAAGTGGACACGTTGGAGGGCAGAGAACAACTACAAGCAGGCCTGGACAGGTTGGATATATGGGCACAAAACAACATAATGCAATTCAACAAGGAGAAATGCAAAGTGCTGCACCTAGGGAGGAAAAATGTCCAGCACACGTACTGCCTAGGAAATGATCTGTTTGGAAGCACCGAAGCGGGAAGGGATCTTGGTGTCTTAGTGGACTCCAAGATGAACATGAGTCGTCAGTGTCACGAAGTCATCAGAAAAGCTAATGGCACTTTATTGTGCATCAGCAGATGCATGATGAATAGAACCAAGGAGGTGATACTTCCCCTCTATCGGGTGCTGGTCAGGCCACAGTTGGAATACTGCATGCAATTTTGGGCGCCGCAGTTCAAGAGGGATGTGGATAACCTGGAGAGGGTCCAGAGAAGGGACACTCATATGGTGAAGGGCTTGCAGGCCAAGCCCTATGAGGAGAGACTAGGACACCTGGACCTCTTCAGCCTCCACAAGAGAAGGTTGAGAGGCAACGTTGTGGTTGCCTATAAGTTCATCATGGGGGCACAGAAGGGAATTGGTGAGGTTTTACTCACCAAGGCTCCTCTGGGGGTTACAAGAAATAATGGCCATAAGCTAGCAGAAAGCAGATTTAGACTAGACACGAGGAAGAACTTCTTCACAGTTAGAGTGTCCAAGGTCTGGAATGGGCTCCCAAGGAAGGTGGTGCTCTCCCCTACCCTAGGGGTCTTCAAGAGGAAGTTAGATAGGCATCTAGCTGTGGTCATCTAAACCCAGCACTCTTTCCTGCCTATGCAGGGGGTCAGGCTTGATGATCTATTGAGGTGCCTTCCAACCCTACCATCTATGAATCTATGAACCAGGTGGGCTGCCTTACCACCTCCTACCAGATCTTGTGCTGGGAATGGGAAGTCAACCCAGCTGGGCTGCCTTCTGCCCCCAACATGATTTAGCATGGGGGATGGGAAAACAGGCCAGCTGGGCTGCCTTATGTCCCTGGTGCAATCTAGCATAGGGGATGGGAAAGCAGGCCACCTGGGCTGCCTCCCATCCCCAGTGCAATCTAGTGAGGGGGACCAGGTAGCATCCCAGCTGGACTGCCTCCCACCCCCAGTGCAACCTAGTGAGGGGCATGGGGAAGCAGAGCAGCTGGACTGCCTCTCATCCCAGGCATAATCTAGTACAGGGGACAGGGAAGCAGACCAACTAGGCTGCTCCTGTTCCTGGTGTGATCTAGCATAGAGGATGGGAAAGCAGACCAGCTGGGCTGCCTCCCGCCCCCAACATAATCTAGCACAGGGGATGGGAAAACAGCACAGTAGGGCTGTCTTCCTGCTTGGGCGTGATCTAGTATGTGGGACAGGGAGCAGCCCAACTGGGCTGTCTCCTTCCCCCAACATAATCTATTGGGGGGGAAAGGGAAGCAGCCCACCCCCAGTACAATCTAGCACAGGAGACTGGGAAGCAGCCCAGCTGTGCTGCCTTCCACCCCCTACGATTTAACACTGGGAATGGGAAGTCAACCCAGCTGGGCTGACTTCCCATCTCCAGCAAAACGCCAAAACAGCATTGAAACAGCCCTTCTGTTTCGATGGAATGGAATGGAACAGCTGTTTAAACTCAAAATGAAATTCAATATGAAATACTGTTCCATCGAATCATCGAAAGTTCAAGGTGAAATGGAGTGGTGCTATTTCGTACAGCCCTATTAGCCAGGTGAAAGAACACTCTGTTTTCAAAGGGTAAGTAACCAGCATCATTATACACACTCCCAAAAACCCTTAGAAAGAATGTGTATGAGTAAAACTATCAGAATGGAGAATCTCTGCACTGATTCCAGCACAAGGTTATAGCCTGAAAGTGTAGTCCAATAACTGAAAGCTGTGTACTGGATTCTGTACAGGTCTAGAAAGATATAGCACAAAGGGTTGAAAGGGTGGGAAAAGGTGGAGAAAAGGTGATGATTTTATTGGGTTCCTTACAGCTATAAGAGCCAAAACAAAGTGATAGGGGCCTGATACAAATTAGGGTAGCCAAGAGACTGCTGTAAGTTACAGAGTCTTACCAAAGCTGGCAATGGGCTGGCCTGTTCCATCTGTTCACTCTTGTGTCCCCAGTATGTTACTTCAGATGTGGTTTGCACACAGGATAAATAAAAGAGCCCTGCAGAGAGCAGATGCCAGAGTGGAGATCAATATTAGCTGTTACAATTTTTGCTAAAAAAATAAACCTACCACTACCTGAAAGCCAAACCTCTCTGTATGATTTTTTTGTGTGTGTGTGAATTATAGCTCATTATTTGTCCCCCATGTAGACAATATATTATCTGCCTTTTCTGCTTTTTCCTTAAGGACTAGATCAGCTATAAACTTGTTCAGAGTTCTTTTCTAATTGATGATCATTGGACTGTCACTGTGCCCAAATATCTTATTTGCAACTATTAGGATTTCTATATTCTTCTCGCTGCTACATTATTCATTTCTAGGTGAGCAAAATGAGTGACCTCAGGGTTGATACATGAAGAGTTCTTGAGTATACCTGTGGGAAACCTTTACTGAAGCATGGCATGACAGAAATTGATAATAAAAATGATGAATAGTCCTGTGACAAGGAAAATATGTCAACATTTTCTTGAATTATCCTGTAGCTTTTATAAGTTACCAAAGTATCTAAGTTATAAAAAGCTCTAAGAACCATAAGCACTTCACTGAAAAAAACATGACATTCTCTTGGGGTTTCTGCACAAAATCATGCCTCCGACTCAGAATGACTTCCTGGGTGATGAGGGTGAAGGGCACACCTCTCCAAGGGACACCTCAGTCAGTAGTCTGCCTGAGGGGCTCCAGGCCTACTGACACCCTGAGGACCCAAAATCTGGAACATCACCCAGCTTTAGTGTGCCAGCACAGGGTTACATATATTTATGCAATCTTATAAGATTGAAGCTAAGCATGGTTTTTTTTTTGGCCTTACTTGTTATCTTTGAAAGCTTACAGTCAACAATATGGTATGCAGATAGATGACACAAAGAAGACACAACAGTGTTTTAGATGGCAGAATTTAACCCTGATTGTGCCAGTATTTGATAGTCTGACCTATTTTCACAAGCTATGGCTTCGAATAAAAGGATCATCCAAATGAGATATTTAGAAATTGCTGCATTTTATTCTAAACAAATGAAACCTTAAAGAGAAATAAGCAAATTTCACTTTATAAGCCACCCTCATAAACCACTATCAAATCAGTTATAAGTTGTAAAAAAAAAAGCTTTATTGAAGTCCAAAATAAAATTAATTTTATTCTAAATTAGCATTTACCAGTATCAAGAGAGTAACCAATCTACCACAAATAATATGTGTGTTTGTTTGTTGATACAGAAAAACAATAAAGTGTGCTTTTATTCTACTTGCTAAATGATATATATATATAATGCTGGATATTATTACAGAAGGATGGTGTCTGATCAAAATATTTTCAGGTTATTAGATCAAAGCTCTAACCTCAGCTTCTTAATCCCCAGAGTTTATACTAAAACTTGAAATATTAAGAAACTTAAGAAATATGTATTATTTTGACATAACTTTATATGGGTTTTTCAATAAAAACTGACTAGTACTATTTTGAAAAACAAGGAATAATATTCAATAATGATTGAGGCCTTGACAGATATAATGGATTCAAACATGTTTTAAATGGTGCAAGCAAAAAAATAAGCCAACTAAAGAAGCAGAGTTCTCTTCAGCAGTGCTGTGATAACATGAGGAAGTTTCCATATGTCAGCAGTCTTACAAGTTCTCACTTTTTCCCCCAATGGGCAACGCATCTGTCATGTGGATGACCACAGTACCCAGAGGAACATTAATACCATTTTTGATGGATTGAGCTTTTCACCTTCTGAACAGGAGGCTAAATTTCCAGCAGTCAGTAAAGTCAAAAGCAAAATGATGCACATAGATGCTAAAAGTAAAAAACCACTATCAGCCAATGAAGAAAGTCAGACATTTCTACCCATCCAGTGCTTTGCACCGGTAAAATAGTATACCTAAAACTTGCTGATATCGCTGCCAAAGGCAGCACAAAAGACAGTTTGACACTGGGTTAAGCAGATACTTGCTGGATATTCCTGCTGCAAAAAAACAGTTACCTAACTGACTTAACAACACTCAAAGGTATTATAATTCATGGGGACTTTCCATAGATTTATAATATCAGTGTCAGAAGGAACCTCAGCAGATCATCGAGTCTGACCCCTTCCCCGGGCAGGAAAGAGAGCTAGGGTCAGATAACCAAAGACAAGTGCTTGTCCAAGTTCCTCTTAAAGACCCCCAAGGTACGGGAGAGCACCACTTCCCTTGAAAGCCCATTCCAGATTCTTGCAACCCGTACCATAAAGAAGTTCTTCCTAATGTCTAACCTAAATCTGCTCTCTGTCAGTTTGTGCCTGTTATTTCTAGTTACTCCAAGGGGTGCCCTGGTAAACAAAACATCTCCTATCCCTTGCTGCTCCCTCCCCCCCAATGAATCTGTAGATAGCCACAGGATCACCTCTCAGCCTTCTCTTGTGGCCGAAGAGATTCAGGTCCCTCAATCTCTCCTTGTAGGGCCTTACCTGCAGGCCTCTAACCATACGAGTGGCCCTCCTCTGGACCCCCTCAAGGTTATCCACATCCCTCCTGAAGTACAGTGTCCAAAACTGAGTGCTGTACTCCAGCTGCGGCCTCAACAGTGCTGCATAGAGAGGAAGTATCACCTCCCTGGACCTGTTTGTGATCCACGTACTCATTCATGATAACGTGTGGTTAGCTTTACTGGTCACTTTGTCACATTGATGACTCATGTTCATCTTGGAGTCATAGTTGACTCCAAGATCCCTTTCTGCTACAGTGCTGCTGAGAAGTTCATCCCCCAGCCTGTAAGTGTGTTGATGATTCCTTATCTCTAGGTGCAGCACTTTGTATTTGTCCTTGTTGAATTTCATCCTATTCTGTTTTGCCCACTTCTCCAACCTGTCCAGATCTACCTGGATTGATTCCTTGCCCACTACTGTGTTTACTTTACCCCATAATTTGGTGTCATCTGCAAATTTGGACAGAGTGCTCTTCACACCGTCATTCAAGGCACTGATGAAGACATTGAACAGCACTGGTCCAAGGACCAAACCTTGGGGAACTCCACTGCCCATACCTTTCCAGGTCAATGCCGACCCATCCACCACCACTCTCTGTGTACATCCTGTTAGCCAATTTGCCACTCACCTGACCATGTAATCATCCACCTCATAGCCACTCAGTTTATTTATGAAAATAGGATGAAATATTGCATTGAAGGCCTTCTTAAAATTCAAGTAAATGACATACATGTATCTCATCCCCTGCATCTAAGCATTTTGTGACCTGGTCATAAAAAGAAACAAGGTTAGTCAGGCAGGATCTACCAGCTATGAACCCATGCTGCTTGCCCTTCAGCATTATCTTTTCTGCTGAACTCCCACAAATGTAATCCTTAATAATTTTTTTAAGGTTTTCCCAAGGATAGAGGTAAGGCTAACTGGCCTATAGTTACCCAGATTGTCCTTCCTCCCTTCCTAGAAAATAGGGACCACATTGGCCCTTTTCCAACCCTCTGGGACCTAATCTGACTACCAGAAGTGCTCAAACAATTGTGCCAGTGCTATGACACTGGCCAATTCCTTCAGCACCCTTGGGTGTAGATCATCTGGGCCTGCTGACTTAAACACATCCAGCCCCTCCAAGTGTCCCATGTCCTCTGGTATAGTTTGTACTGTGGATGCATCCAGAGAAGTGTACACATGACTCTTGCAGTGTCGCAAACCAGTTTCAGACACTGCAAGAGGCACACTGCAAACAAAAAAATGGTGGCATGTGGGGCCTGTGTAGGCAGGACCCAGCCCAGCACAACACGTGGTCCCTGCAAGTGGCACTGGCCCCCAGGTGACAGTCCAACAAGCCCAGGCCTGCAGAAACGTGCATAGCCCCACGCAGCACCGGGCCCACCTGGACCACACCCGTGACAGGTGGCACAGGCAACGCCAGCTCTAAGGCAGGCAGGGCCATGCTGCACCATGCCATGGGGGTGCTCTGACAGCAGTGGGTCCTGAGCACTCTATAGTCACTGCTGATGTGGGGGTGAGCTGTGGGCTCTCTGGGGGGGGGTGCTGGGGCCCTGCAGGGGTGATGGAGCCATTCAAGGGGTTCTGTGGGCCCCTGCAGGAGGGGGCAGTCCATATGTTGGGGCAGGGCTGTGCCTTGTGGGGGGGCAGGGGACCAACTCCTCCTGAGCAGCCCCACCACACATGCACCCCACATCGCTCCACACCCACCCACAATACTGCATGCCTCTTCCTGCAAACCCCACAATCCCCCCATCACACACCCATCGTGCCCAGCTGCCAGACAGGATGGGACCTTCTGGCAGGAGCTGTGGCTGCAGGGGCAGCTGTCCCCACATCCTGGTTAGTGAAGGGGTCGGGGGTAGCTTGATGATAAGAAAACCAAAAGCAAACATATAAATATTTAGAATTTATGCTATTATGATGATATAGACACTGGTAGACTTCCAAATTGCTTTAATATTGTAAATATATCAATAAAACATTGCCCAACTGATCTCTCTCTCATTCTCTCTCTCATTTTAATTGTGGAAAAACATGGATTTGATGCTATTTTGAAGAGTGAATTTGGGATTTTTTATCAGAGATTTTGCAGTTTTTAAATAGGAAACAGCAGAATTTCTGCTAGTGAGGCAAGTAGCAGGACCTCAGGGCTGGCACCCAGGACCAACTGGAGGTGACTGACTTCCTGGCCACTTAGGGCCAGGATGTCATGCTTTGACAGGCCACCACACTGGGAACATCAAAGCAGGCCACCATACTGGAAACCTCTTCCAGGTGATAGCTGTCCAGATGGCAGGATGGTAGCACGAATGGCAGTAGTACCACACAAAGGCCAACTGTGTAGCCACAATCCACTGGCAGTTGGCCCAGAGATGCAGATGCTTCTGCTGCAATAGTACAGTCCCCATCTGGGTCTGGCAGGCATACAGACTTGGGGCCACATGCTGTCGCAGGTGGCAGCAGGTCATAATCAGACATCAGCCGCCACTGCCAAACTGCTGTAGTGGGTAGAGGGTGCAAAGAACTCTCAGGAACTCTTGGTAAGGCACCGTGCAGTTCTGTGTGCTGTCTGGGAGCTCAGGACCACACAGGCTGAGTTGTGCCAAACTCTGAGTGACAGCTGAAGCTACCCCAAGCTCCCAGACAGTGTGCAGTGCCCTGCTGACCCATACAGAATCTGCATGATGGGTCAGCAGCAGCACAGGTACCAGGCAGCCGGGGCCAATCCCTGCTACCCCACGCTGCCCTGCACTGCACGGGGAGGGTGGGGGGAGGAGGACTCTGCCATGAGGCCCAAGTGGCCCCAATGGCTGCTGATACAACCAGTGAGTATGAGGCTTTTTTTCTTTTGGGTGGGAGTGCTGAGAGGCCAGGGCTGTGTGGGGCAGAGATTGGTGGGCCTGGGGGAGGAAGTGGGGGATGGGGCCAGGTGTGGGGGTGATCAGGGGAGCCTGGAGGAGTGAGTGGGGGATGGAGCCAGGTGGGGCATGATCAAGTGATCTGGAGGAGCAAGCGGGGGATGGGGCTGGGGGGAGGCAATCAGGGGAGTGAGCTGGGGCTGGGCAGAGGTCCTGCCATGATCCCCTCCCCCTTCTCCAGCTTTCCCCACCCCCTACTTACCTGGCACAGAGCCCAGGTCCAAGTCACTGCAGCCTGTACTGCTGCTTGCCCTGCATGGGCAGGAAGCTTACTTCAGCACAAGGGGTGTCTTGCCCCACTGTTTTGCAGTGCATTTCTTTTTTTTTTTTGGGGGGGGGGGGGTAATCCTGCATATCCAAGGGTCTAATTTTGCCGCTGCGCTGCAAATCTGAGTGGTTTTTTTTTCCCCATAGGTGTGTTTCACATCATCTCAAAGGGGTTTGAGATGCTGGAAGAGGCATATGAATTCTCATGTGGAAGTGTCCATATATTCAAGATCTAAATAACTGCAGACAGCTTTTGGTACCAGCACTGCTCTCCAAGTTTCCCAGTTTGCTCTGCAGGTATGTTTATCTGAACTCCATCTGGATGGAGTTTTTTTTCTTTTATAGGTGCAAGTAATATGGTGTATATTATAACAAGGTTAGAATGTTTATGGATGGGAATAAGTATTGGTTATAAAATGTAGCATTAATATATCCATCTTAATAATGTCTTGCTACATAATGTCACATCACTACTAATAAGATCTGAGAGCAAACATATAAAAAGTGGCCTATATTGATTCAACCAACAAACATGCACCTACTTCATGAATTCATCTTGTTTTGGCAGGAGATAATTTACACATCCAGAACTCATTTGTCTATGGAACCTTGGCATACAGGTGTTCCTACACCTACACTGACATCTATCACTTACATGAATTTGTGTATATAAGCTTGTGTTAACCAGAAAAGACTCCTTTGAAAAAAATGTCTCTTCTACTGCAAGAAAATATTTTTTTAAAGTCACTGTGTGCTTTTCTATGGGTATACATTTGTGCCCCTACAGGGAATGAATTCCAAACTCATCACTGAGACAAAGCTTTAATAAATTGTCAGAAAAGTACTGAATTGGGCCCATTTTATTTACTATACTGTTTTGTGAAATCATGTTCCAAAAGGAATCCTGTTTTCTTTCTCCATTTACTCTGCATCTTAAAAATAATTGATAACTTGCATTTCCCTGATAGTTTGCCTAGTTCAGTGTATTCTTATAGCCCCAGCAGTCCAATATGCTTTTTCCACTGTTAGCCTCAGGCCTCTAATATCTCTCTCCTTTAAGACTCGTCAAGACAAAAGTTTTGTAAATTACTTCTTTCTCAGCCTGCTTTGGGCCAAGTCCTTCAAACCTTGATTTTGGGAGCTTAAAACAAAGTGTTTGTCAGTAAAAACAATACGGCGGGGGTGGGGGGAGTACAATTCATCAACCAGTAGATTTAAAACATTTGAATTTCTCTTGCTTATCCATACATTCAAATATTTGATTACCATTTACATTCATATTCCCATCTAGTCATTTTTTTCATATTTGTCTTCATTTCCTTAATGAATAAGAAATAATATCATACTCACAATATGGACTATCTAATATTGAAATCACAAAGTTCATCCTGAAAAATATCACGTCATTTTTAAAATTTGACTTCAATAAAAATACTAAGTGTGTTTAAAGCCCAGTTTTAATTATTTTTGACCTTCATATTTTCTTTCTGAGTTATGTGGAGAAAGAGAAAATGTATCACCAATAATATTTTAAAGCCATCACTTAATGCTTCATCATACATCACCACACATTCAGTTTCCAGAGCTTTCAGCAGGTATACAGCTGTTATTTATGGTGCTAGCTACTAGTTTTATGGCCTGATTATCAAAAGGGGAATAGGAGTTGACTTTTTTCTGGCTCTTTTTTCCTTCAAAATGAAAGCAGAGCAAGCTCAATCCAGCAAGAATTTCCTCATTTTCACTTAGTCTTGTTTTTATTTTTCAAGACCTGTTCAATGGCCTCCTACAGATGATATTCCTTTAAGAAATATTTATTGAGCCCAAACTGACAGGTTATTGGTGGCCTTTTACTTCCTGGTTTTAACCATCCTAATTCTTCTATTATGTTACAAATCAAAATATTTGTTCAATATTTACACATTTTGTCAGGTCTGATTAAGCTACAGCATGCTAAGACATAATTTGATTATCTCCTATTTAACAACTTTCCAATATGATGAGCTTTTATACCTGCATCATGCAAAATAATGGCACTAGAGCTCATTAACTGGATTTTAATAGCAAATAAGAAATTGCAAATTCCTTTTCTTTCTCTCTCTACCTGTCAGACAAAAGCGCATTACATCTATTATTAAAAACTTTTTACAGCACTGAATAATTATTCCAATTTAACAAAATGGGTACACAGATGCTACATTTCAATACCATGAGATAACCCTTAGAGTGTAAGGAGAGTTGTCATCTGGGAAAGAAAAATAGAAGAAATAAGTTTTAAAAGTCATACTCTGAAAAACACCAGCTTATGTCTACTGCCACAATATACATAAAGAAAGGACAAGTTGTCAAGCACATAAGAAAGCGCATTATAAAAGGAAAATGGAAAATGTACTTGGTGATCACATCATAAATATTCATAAAAATTAGATAACTTTTCTCACTAAACATTTTCAGCTTGCAAATTCATACCTGATTTCACACCCCCACTCCCTATCCCCCTTATTACCAAGGATAAAAGCCCACAGCATCCCTTGTGTTGTATAATCAGTCTGTTCACACCACTGAAAAGTTAGCAGCAGCGAGGTGAAAAGCACACAAGGGGCTTTTCTCTCATTACTCACTTCTGCAGGTCTGTAAAACTAAGGGGATTAAGACTTTTGGTCCATTGATTACAAGCCTAGGAGAAGCCTTGAATGGTGCATTCAATACCATTTCTCCCTCATAAAAAGAAAGTCACAATGATTTATTCAGTATACAAAAATAATAAAAATAAGAGGATCTAATATGATTACAGAGGATCTTTTAATGTGTGCAAACCTTAACAAACAGTAATACACTTCTAGAGGTTTTCTATCCCCTTGGTGAGAAAATAGTGAAGGTGTTAATTATGAATTACACTTCAATATGAAGACTCCACAGAGCACTCAATAGTCAGGCATTTGAGTCTTCAGCAGAAAAAAATGGGTCTTTCATGAGAAAATCTCAGACTACTCTATCCCACTCAGAATTCATAGTTATGCTTAATCTGCTGCTTCTCTGGCTCACTTACAAGAACTGTTGGCAGGTAGTGAATGCAAAATCATTTTAATAGGGGGTCCCCTGGGAGTGGGAGCAAAAGTTTTAAGCATTTACAATTTTTACAATGAAGTATGGCCAGCTGTTCGGAAACTAGCATTCTGCTGCTGAAGCTTGCTAAAATGAAACCATTTGCATGGATATTTTCAGGTCAGCAATCTGTAAAGGAAGAAACTAGACCATCCAAAAAATGAAGGACAGGATCAGTACAAACATGGAAATGTCAGTGAGGCATACAGTACCTTTCAAACATATCACAGATCATGTTGACAACCCTGACCCCAACTAAAGGCCATAGCCAAAACCCTATGACAGTTCAAGTAAAGTTGGAGGAAAAGAAATTGGAATTATAAACAGGAACCAATGGATTTCCCTGCTTAGAAAATTGTGGGGTCAATGTGAAATCAGCTAATGTGCAATCTTTAAAGATTGATGCAAACTCAACTTTTAGATCTTTGTCACCTCCAGAACAGTGACTTCCAGTTGTGGACAACAATGCTGATTTTGGAGGGGTTTATTGCTCTGTTTTGTTTTGCTTTTTGTTTTTAATTTAAAAAAATTAGTTCACTTTCTACCTAGGTCAACAGAAATCTGTTATTGTGTCAGTAAGAGTTAGATTAGAACATTTATTTTCAAATATGCCTAATAATGAGTTTACACCATTTTGTTTGCAGGCATTTAAATAATACCTTGGGACCAAAATTATAAACTTAATTATACAGGGTTAAATCAAAATAATGAGAATCTGACTCTTGAGAATCCAGCCTTTAAAAATAAAATGAAATAAAATAAAATAACTTAAAATAAAATAAAATAAAATATAAACAGAAATTGCTCAAACAGTGTCACTTGATGAAACATAAAATATTAGCAATGATGCTCTCTCTTGCATTATTCCCTGTCTTGTCCATTAAACTGATAATGTCAGGCACAACTCCTCATGAGGCTACTTGTCTTAGACATCTTCACACCTTTTCCTAAATTGCTGCTATCCATGGAATATTTTCCTAAGTAAGCCACTATCCTACCATCAATCAAATTCTACAACAAGCATCCACAAAAACAGAAATCAAAGAAAATGTCTAGTTCACGAGCCATTTATTCATTTTGGATAAAGCCTAAGGGGTTTGAGAGTTTAACCTTCTTGTGCTTCTTTGACAATGAAGAGACTCAGGTTCTGATTCCTCTTGTGACCTCAAGCAAGTCACAATCTATCTTTCCCTTCACGTTCCCATTGGTAAAAAGGGAACAATAAGGTTTCCCTCAATGAGGATACCCATAATGAGCAAAAAATCCATCAACAGAGGCATAGCCAGGCAGCTCTGCCCTGGAGCAGCCACATGACACCTGAGGCAGTGTCAGCTACCACGGTGCCAACACAGCTGTGTGATCAGCCATCACTGTGATTACAGCTATATTTGCCCCTACAAATGTGGCACCCAGGGTAACTGCCGCAGTAGCTGCCTCCTCTTCTCCAGTTACATCACTGGCTATCAATTAATTTGTTTTTAGAGATGTTAATGTTGGTGGCCAGGTTAAACGCCTTGATAGTTGCAATGGTTTAAAGCCCTGTATACTTCTCCATACCCACATAAAAGAACACATGGGAAGCAAACCATCTCTCTTCAGTCCTTAGGTTCAAGGCTGTAGCAATAAGCAAGGCTATGAGACCACTTTTCCATCCCAGGAGCAATGGACTTAGCATGGATGAAAAGATGGGCCAAGCTTCCACCAGCACTGATGAGCTGACATCTGGAAGTGGCATAATTTACAACTGGTCTAAGCAGAAAATTATCACTTCAGTGGAGCAGGGATGCAGCAGGGAAGAAAACTGATTCGAAAGTCACATTTGGAGTGGGATAGCCTTTGTATCTTTCCTTGACCTGGACTGTAACTGAAGTCAAAATACAGCATGTAGTATTTTCAATGATGAACATTGTCTTAATAGTGCTTTACAAAATGCAAGGTGCCAATAGTCCAGAGTGCTATTGATCAGAAAGGGATAACTTAGGGTTTTTTTGCAAGGCTGAACATGGGGGGAGAGCAGGAGAAACTGCACTACCTTATACTCATAGGTCCACTCTGCAAGCCCTGAGACAGCTGAGCTCAGCCCATTCTGATTTTAATCATCAGGCAACTCACAGTCTCTCAGCCATATATGGTGCAACTCCTTTCTAATGTTCTCCTTGTTGCATGCTTGAATCCAGAAACTTTCAGCTTAATGACTTAATTACACACTTAGATAATGTAAATACAATACTTTGGCTGCTGTAAAAAAAAATCCAATTTTGTCTGTTGGCACAGTTTCTAAGTGTGAAGCAATTTGCAGTGAGAAAAACTCTGCCTTCTTCTGAATGGAGCCAGAAATCTTGATAATGTTCAGTTTTATTTGAGTGCTTCCAGTCTGGTGGTGCTGCCAAACAGTTCAATCCCCTTTCTAATTTTATAATCTTCCCATTAAGACAATGCCAGAATCAAGGACAAAGCCAGTATTTTTATAGGTGGGTGAAAAAAAAAAATCTGTTTGTGGGAATTACTGTGTCTATGACCATAAGGAATGAAAATGTTAGATAAAAAAGTCTAACACTGATATAAATCAGGTGAAAGACTCTGATCTATTGGAATGGAGATTGAGTGGACAATTGAAAATCACCTGTAGGTAAGATTTTAGATAGATTCAATTGACCTTGGCACTGGTCAGCAGCATATGATGAAAAAGAGTTTACTATGAAAGAAATCATGAGCCTCATTTTCTACTGTGTGACTCCAGCTTTATTTCTGTGAAATTCCATCAATTCCCATGTAGTTCCTTGGTGAAATGCTAAGTAACAGAGAGGGGAATCAGTCCATGTACATATGAATATAGAAAAAACTGAGGGGTGAAGGGAAAGAGAAGTTATTATTAAAAGGAGAAAAGTGTGACATCTAAGTAAGTTTAATACCTGTTAAGGATAGTCCAATGTGATATCCTTGTAATTCTAAACTTTGCTTAGAAGAAAACTCTAGGCAATTTTCAGCTCTCTCTTGATAAGTGCTGCAGAGGATATAGCATACGTCCCAACAGAGTAGCTAACACTGCTAGATGCACTATTCTCCTCCAGCCATAAGAACCCCTTCAAAGCCAGACAAGATATTAAACATACTGGACTAAATTACATCTGCCCTGCACCAAAGAGAAAAAATAAGCAAGATTTATGGAGAAGGAAGCTCCTGTTTAAGGGCAAGCCTTAAGGTACTCAGGAACACAGAGACTACCTCCCTCAGCATCAGTTTCTGAAGGTAAGTGGGGAAGGCAGAAGCATTTCAAGGTGAATTAATGATTGATTATGCTTGGGAGAAAGTTTGCCACTTAATTCTAATGGATTTAGAAGAGTTCCCCTAGCAGCCAGCAGATATGATTGCCATAGACATAATGACCTGAAAGACCTCCCTTTCCTCTGTTTTACTCAGGCTATAAAAGGGCTCTTTTGCAAGCACTGGGACAGTGGGCACAATCACAAGTACCAGTCAATGACCCCATCTGAATCTTTTTCTATCCCTGTTCCAATGGAGGTTCTCCTGATTTATGCCACTGTAGGAATATAATCAGGTGACCACATCAATAGATACTGATGAAGAATCAACTAAACAAGCTGGAACTCCACAAAATACATACATATCCCCTCTCCCACATAAAACTAAGAACTGTATATACACCTGTGTATGGCATGTGCCTAACAACTTTAATGGCCTGAATAAACTTGAGCTCTCCTAGCCAGCTACTTTACAGGGTATTACTCAACAATGAGATATAGCATATTATAAAAATGATCCCTAAAGTACATATGGCAATCCTCCTATCAATTCTGCTTTTTAGAGGGTTTTCAAGGATTGTGACACTGTAGGGAACTCCGAGGCAGTTAAACAATAGTATTTCTGAATCATAAAAGGAAACAATTGATTCTTAACCATAAAGATCCAACCTACATCCCATTTCTTCCTAAATGTCATTGTACTAGCATCCTCCTCTTCATTAACTTTTCATTCCACATCATGTTTTTCATTTTCAATTCTATTCAGCTAGTACAACTCTGCAATTAATGTTGCAGTGTTTTTTATTTGTGCTTTGTTTCCTTGCTCCTTAATCATACACAGTGCATCTTTCTGTAATATGGAACAAGCTTAACAGGGTTGACAGATGCCTGTAGTATGCAACAGTCATGAAATATGAATGTCTAATGGATTTTTTATGATTACCAAAAAATAGTAGTATTTTTTTCCTTCCTGTAATGTTATTACAAGGTGGATTAAATATGGAAAGGTACAAGATGAAGATCTGTAACTGTTTTAAATTATGCCAGTTTACTGTGGTTGACATCAAACTAACATAGCCATTGCATCTGTCTGCTTCTATACTGGTACCAATGGAGCTAAGTCTCTGTAACCGTTTCATTCAGGTTTAAAGTTACAGCAGTTTCTTAGTTATACCTCTATAGGACATGACAGGTAGACCGTTACATTGGTTCAGTTGATGCATGTACCCAGACAGTAAATTGTTATGTTGTTGGGAAAGACACAGGGTGCATAAAAACACAAGGAAATTCTTCAGGATACAAATAGGGAAAACTGCATTGTGTGCCTGTATTGGACATTTACGTTACTGTTCAAGAGCCATGGAAATGGATGCAGGAGAGAACTCGGGATGGACTTAGGAGAGGCACCACCAGGACTAGGGTCAGGGAGGACCTAGTTAAGGAACTTTTAGTGGGGCTGGACATGTTTAAATCAGCAGGTCTAGATGATCTCCACCCCAGGGTGCTGAGGAAATTGGCCTTTGGCATTGTGGAACCCCTGGCATAGCTTTACAAGTACTCATGGTGCTCTGGCCAGGTGCCAGATGACTAGGTCCCCATTTTCAAAAAAGGGAGGAAGGAGGACCCAGGTAACTATAGACCTGTTAGTCTTACCTCGGTCTTGGGGAAGCTCTATGAGAAAATGATCCAAGAGCACATCTGCGAGGGGCCAGCAAGGGAGATTATGCTCAGGGGCAACCAACATGGGTTTATTAGGAGCAGATCCTATCAGACCAACCTGGTTGCCTTTTACGATCAGGTCACAAAATCCTTGGATGCAGGTGTTGTGGTGGACGTAGTTTTTCTAGACTTTAGGAAGGCCTTTGACACTGTCTTTCACCCCATTCTCATTAAAAAATTAGGCAACTGTGACACTGAGGCCTACACAGTTAGATGGGTCACAAATCGGCTGAGGGCTGCACCCAGAGAGTGTTGGTGGATGGGTCATTTTCAACCTGGAGGGCTGTGGGCAGTGGGGTTCCCCAGGGCTGATGTGGGGAGAGGTGGGCATGCTAGAAGGGAGGGACAGGCTACAACTAGATCTGGACAGGTTACAGGGGTGGGCAGATGAGAATAGGATGGGATTCAATGGGATTCAATACTGACAAGTGCAAGATACTGCACCTAGAAAGAAAGAACCAGCAGCATACCTACAGGCTGGGGAACTCCCTTCTCATCAGCACAGAAACAGAAAGGGATCTTGGAGTCATTATTGATTCCAGGATGAACATGGGCCGCCAATGTGAGGACATAGTCAGTAAGGCTAACCATACCTCGTCATGCATTCACAGATGCAGCATGAGCAGGTCCAAGGACATGATCCTCCCTCTCTATGTGACATTGGTCAGGCCGCAGCTGGATTACTGCATCCAGTTCTGGGCACTGCACTTCAGGAGGGATGTGGAAGAGGGGGATCCACTTTCTCAGCACCAGCACTATCCGGTGTCCTCCAATGTGGGCCAAGAGCATGGCTTCAATGTTGGGGTCCAGATGCACCAGACCCCAGCCTTGGGCAGGTAGCACCGAGGCTTCTGTGAATACCTATCTTACCAAGGATGTAGAGCCACTGGACTATGACCCCTTGACCTACAGGGCAAGCTGCAGCTAGATGTGATAGGATCTGACCACAGTTGCCCTGGAATACCTTCAGGAGGGATGTAGCCAGCATTGAGAGGGTCCAGAGGAGGGCCACTCACATGGTCAGGGGGCAGCAGGGCAGACCCTATGAGGAGAGGCTATGGGACCTGAACCTGTTCAGCCTTCACAAGAGAAGGATGAAAAAGGATCTGGTGGCTGCTTATAAACTTACCAAGAAGGATCAACAGGCAATGGAAGAGTCCCTGTTCCCCCAAGCACTACCAGGAGTAACTAGGAATAATAGCCATAACTCGACTGAGAGTAGCTTCAGGCTAGACATCAGGAGGCACTACTTCACAGTCAGGGTGATTAGGATCTGGATCCAACTTCCAAGGGAAATGCTCACTCCTACTCTGGGGGTCTTCAAAAGGAGACTAGATAACCACCTAGCTGGGGTCATTTGACCCCAGCATTCTTTCCTGCCTATGACAGGAGGGCGGGCTTGATGATCTACTCAGGTTCCTTCTGACCCTATCAACTATGAAATAAACAGCAGCTATAAAAATGCTGTGACCAAAGTCCTGGCACTCAGACAATTTAAGAGTCTGACAAGTCATGTACATGTGTAAGCGTGCAATCAGGTGCAAATGTAACAACAGGAAACTGAATGTCACGGATTTGTTGACAACTGATAAATCTGACTTATATCTTCCTCCCTCAATCAGAAAAGAATCATGCAGTTGTAAATATCTACATAGTCACATACAGTACTTTTTCTTATGAATAAGAAACAGGAGAATTAGCATCCAGGGACTCTTTACCTGATCCCTAAAATCCACAAATAAGGAAACCTTAGCAGACCTATCATTTGCAACCATGGAACCCTAATGGAAGAAATATCAGGTTTCGTCAAATCCATCTTAAAACCACTAGTCACCTGAAGACTGAGTTTTATCTAATTGACTTTCTGTGAAAACTCAAAAACATAGACCACCTTCTCAGCAATACCCTCCTAGCCACCATGGATGTCACTAGCTTATACCCCAACATCCCACATCAGGATAGCATCCAGGCTTGCCTCACATATCTACAAGAATGCAATCACAACTCAGAATACAGACCTCAGAATATCACTGAACTTGTATATTTCATTCTCACATGCAACAACTTCAGTTTCAACAATCAACACTTCCTCCAAACCATTGGCACAGCTACGAGCACCAAAATGGCTCCACAATATCCAAACCGTTTTATGGCCCACCTAAAAGAAAACTTCCTCAAGAACTGCACCATCCAACCCTTACTATATCTGAGATACATAGATGACATCTTCATCATTTGGGCCAAAACCCTGCAGTCTCTGATGGACTCCCATCAAAAATTCAACAATTACTAGCCCTCCATCAGACTATCGCTAGAATACTCCAACACCAGCATTTCCTTTTTGGATACCATGATCAATGGTAACATTCAAACCACCATATAAGAGAAACCTATTGACCACCATACGTATCTACACAGAACAAGCAATCACCCTAAACCAGGGGTGGGCAAAATGCAGCGTGGGGGTTGGATGCAGCCCACCAGGCCATTCTATCCAGCCCACAGAGCCCTTAAAAAATTTAGAAAATTAATATTTATCTGTCCTGGTCTGTCTGTCATGCAGTCCTCGATGGCTTGCCAGAACTCAATAAGTGGCCCTCTACCCAAAATAATTGCCCGCCCCTGCAGCCTAAATGCACCAAGAAACCTATAACTTACAGCCAAGTGCTCCAATACCACCAAATTTGCAGTGAGGAGAATACCCATGATCACCATCTCACAAATCTCAAAAGGGCCTTCAGCCAACAAGGACATTCCCCCCAAGAGATAGAGTGCACTTTTGAAAGAGCCACCCTGATACCATGTGAAGCTTGGCTGCAGTACAAAAAGAAAATCCCCACAAATCACACACCATTAGTTATGACATATCACCCTTCCCTCCCTGGAACCTACACAGAAAATCCTCAAACAATTGCAACTCATACTAGAAAAAGACCCCATTCTTAAAAGAGATCTTTCCAGAACCACCCATCCTACCCTTTAAACAAGCACCAAAACTTGCTAACTTCATCCCCAGAAACAAACTCCCTATGACCCAAACCACACCCAATTCCAAGACAAGAAATGCAAAACCTGCCAAAATATCTCCACCACCCCCACAATAACTACACCTTGGGCCCATGCAAAGTGGCTAATATTCACTTCAGATTCAGCTGATTCAAGGAACAGTGATTCGATTTGCTGATTCAAATCACAGTCTCTAATCAATTTGGCCAAATCTGATTCAGAGATTCGGCTGCCACTGAATCAGCCAAATCACCAAATCAGCCCCATTGCCGCCCACTCTCCCAGCCATGTCAATGGCTGCCCCGCCCAGCCCCAGATTCCAGCTCTTTGGAAAAAAAGCCCGACACTCACCAGCTGCTGCCAGGTGCGGGGGGTGATCCCTGCTGCCCCCCACTGCCTGGTACTGCATGGGGGGAGGGGAGGTGGGCTCTGTCATGAGTCCCCAGAAGCCGCAGCAGTTGGTAAGTGTGGGGCTTTTTTTTTTAAAAGATCCAACAGCTGGGGCCAGGCGGAGCACTCATGCAGCGAGGCTGAGAGAGCAGGCAGGGGAGCTCTTGGCAGAGCTCCACATGCAGCGTGGGGCAGTGGGGGGCACTGGGAATCACCTCCCTGCCTGGCAGCAGCCAGCGAGTGGTTTGGGTTTTTTTAATAAAAAGCAGGGAGCTGGGGCTGGGTGGAGCAGCTGGCTGAGTGGGCAGGGGTCAGGGGCTCTCAGGGGGGCTGAGGAAGCAGGCAGGGAATGGGGCCTGGTTAGGGTCCCCCCATGGTTTCTTCCCCTCTTCTCCAGCCCCCTCTTCCCCCACCCCCTACTTACCAGCATGGAGTGCGGGTTCAGCTCCCTGTGGCAGCAAGGAGGACTGCCCAAATCTCCAAAACTCTCCAAATCTTTTCTGAATTGATTTGGAGAGCTTTGAATTAATTTGGACCTTTTAATTGGTCTCCTGATTCAATTCAGATTCAGAGATTCGGCCACCAAGTCGGACCGAATCTCCTACAAATCAAATCAGCACCCAAAGCTTCACACAGCCCTGCTACATCCAACAACAGAAACATCACCATTCCTGGATCCTACACCTGCACCTCCAGAAATGTAGTAGATCTCATCCAGTGCACCAAATGCCCTGATGAAAAGTATGTAGGAGAAACCAAACAACAACTGTGCAGCAGAATGAACACACACTGGAAATCTATCAAAGACAAGAATACTCAAGTATCTGTGGGACTACACTTCTCCCAAGACAATCACTCCCGCTCCAATATCTCAGTTCTAATCCTCAAAGGGAACTTACAACACAGCCTCATAGACGAGCCTACAAAATTCACTTCATTGCCCACCCTAGTGGATACTAAAAATCATGGAATCAATATAGACATTGGATTTATGGCACATTACAACCTGCCTGACATCTGATTCACATGGTACCTGCCTGACGTGACCTCTTACTTAATTTCTCCCACCCCATCTTTTCTTTCCTCCCCCTCACCTTCTCTTCCCCTTTCTTTTCCTGGTTCCCTACCATTTCCTTTTTATTGCTAGCCTCTTTTTTACCTTGTATTATTACCTCTGTAGTGTTTTGCCTTTGGCCCTTTTTGTCCCCTGTTTTCTTCCCCTTCCTTTACTTTTTGTTTTCCTACTTTTACCCTTTTATATTTTCACTGAAATCCTGTCCACTTTTAGCTTCTCCCATTCCAGCTACCCTGATCTCCAACTATTCTCTTTTTCATATGCTGCCTCATTTTCACCTTGTATTTTAGCTGTTGTCTCCCTCAGACTTTTTCTTCCCCCTGCTCTCTTCCCCTCCCTTCCCTGCATTTCCTTTTGTCTTGCTTATCTCTACCTATCTATATTTTCATTGACATCCCTCTACACTTTTAGCTTCTCTCATTCCTCAGAGTATCAGACCAGCAGAGACTCCCTATGCTTGATGAAGGGTGACTGCACCCAAAAGCTTGCTAAGAAGTTTTTTTCCAATTATCTGTTGGTCTAACAAAAGCTATCACATCTACCCAAATAACCTTGCCTGCCTAAGAAACAGGAAGATATTTTAAGTGCAACTATTTCCAAAGCCAACTAATATGCCTTTTTTTTTTCTCTCCCCACTCCTAAATTTTAGTAAGTATTTCAAAAAAGGAAATACTGAATAAATATCTGCTGTGAATTATTCCTCAAGATATATCAAGAATGCCATGTTGTAGTACAATGTAACATTGCACCCAGTAAAGTAAATGAGACTATCACAGTAATTCATAGTTTCCTCAGCAACTCTCTACTAATCTGCAAGGCCTTAGAATCAAGCTGAGATATCACCACAGGTTCAGTACAAATAGAGCTAATATTTAAAGACTATAATGATTAGCTAGAACATTGGTGAGAAATGTACAGCAGAATTTGAAGCACATTTCAAGCTGTAAAATAACCTGTATGACACGCCAAATATTTACAGAAAACAAGACAAAATGAGATTTTTTCTAATTCCACATGATGGCATTAATCTAAAATAAAATCTATGCAAAAATATTATCTTGGTAATACTGTTATATTACCTATAAAGGAGAAGTTTGCTTCAAAAAGGGGCCCCAGGATTTTTTTATTAGAAAATGAAATTAGATCAGTGGGGACAAAGATGAATGGCAAAGCAACAGGACCACATTTACCACTATATCCTTCTAGTTTCATGCCAATGTAACTCCATTGATTTATACCACTGTAAAGGCTAGTTTGGTGATAAATGGGTCTACTAAGGGGAAATAATACCAAACATTTTATTGTTGTGGTTTTAAAAAAATCCCCGCATATACCCTTGAGGATAATGAATTGAGTAAAGCATGAGAATCTGACATTGACCTAAAACGATGACAGTGTAATGATTAAAGTTTGGAAGTAGGGCTAGAAGAAAATTTTATTTTTTTACTTTAGCATCCAAATTAAAAAAAAAGTTTGGATCAGACTGAATAACTTTTTTCTGATTTTGGTGATAAGATTAAAATAAAAAACAAGAGCTTCATTTTATTTCTGATGATCACATCCAGTCCATCTCCCTCAGAGGTTGGACTAGATGACCTCCTAAGGTCCCTCCCATTCCAACTTTTCTATTATTTGATCCAAGATTTTACCTTCAACATAAAAAATAATTTAATGAAGAGTAAAGGAAATGAATGGTTAAGACTAACAATAAGAAAAAAAAAACTTGTGATGATAATATTCCCTTTAAAGCTGATAAGTTAGAAGTTACAGCACTATCCCCAAATGTTGGAGACCCAGTTGAATTCCACTGATTGTGTGAGGAAATTGTCAGCCCTCATGACCCATCTTTCAGAAGTATACCCTTGCCTCCAAATTATAGAGTAGTCTTGGGTGGGTGGCACTGCACAGAGAAATGGCTTCAATGGGAGGAAATACCCTGCCTATAGCCTAGTAGCTGGGGCACTCTCCTGAGACACTGGTGAGAGACCTCTCATGCAAGGGAACCTGGATGTCTTGCATCCCCTAGTGATGGTCTGAGCTACCTAATTAAATGGGGCCATAATTACTCATCTTTCAGAAGTTCCATTAATCCAAGCCTGATTCCTTTTTTCACCTGAAATGATCTGGCAAATTCAAGTAATATTCAAAGACGGTTTGGGTATAAAACTAAAATTTACTTTTCACCCAAACAAATTCACCTGCTCTACTCAGCAATCAACATTTCTGTGTTCTGTTCCGGACTATACTGAAAAAATGCTCTCTGCATTCTCATACAAGTCATTCCAGTTCTCCCTCCCTCAATTTCCCCATTGCTGTAGTATGAATCATAATATTTCCCCTCCTAAAAGCAGCACCACAAGACTTCAGTCAAAGTGCTGTGAGATCCTCATGTGAAAGACATTACAAAAATGCAAATAGTAGATAGGGACAGATGTAAACTGGTTTAAGTGATCAGAAACTAGTTTAAACCTGTAACAGAATAGAAGTTCAGTGCACATAAACCAGTTTCAAAATGGCCAAAACCAGTTCAAGACAGACTTGAATGAATACAGTACCAGATGTAACTGGCTAAACTAGTCTATCAAACTTCTGTCCCAGATTCCCTCCCAACTCAAGTTAACTCACAGCCTCCTAGCATCCCAGAATGCTTTGCACCTCCCACACAACAGGGCCCCTTCTGACCCTAGGTACTATGATACTATGATACTATGATGAAGAGTGCATACTTTGTAGAACTAACTGAATCACTGCCCATTCATTCTACAATGTTGCCTTGTTTCTTTTTTGAATTACCCACAAAAGAATAACATTTTTCTCTAGCTTTAATAATTATTCCAAACTATCAGAAAATATTGATGGGACCAGATTTACTGCCTGAGCTAAGCAGTCATGGAAATATGCTGAAAGTTCTCCAACCTCAGTATGGACTATCTCAATTTTGTATACAGATCATGCCCATAAATGGTGTAGTGTGCCTGGGAAAGGCATGGAATTTGTAGAACTTCCTAAGCACACCAATAGACTATAACCAGAACAGGTGATATTGACAGAACTTTCTGTCAATAGAGGTAGCAAAGCTACTATCCCCCCACCAAAAGCATCATAGCAAGGGAGGAGGAAAACAGCTGGATGAGTTGGAGACACAATGCTTTCTCTAACTTATTAAGTTTATGCAGTTATATGCAATGCAATACACAAAACCATAATCTCTCACTCAGGGAAAAACAATTACTGTACTAAGGTCTGGGGTAAATTTCCACCCTTCAGAAATCATGCAGATAGCAGTTCCAAAGATGTGTATCAGAAGGATATCTGCCTGTATCTTCATGTCCCATACACAGAAGTAGGCAGGTCTAGAACTTGCATTATCTTCCTTCAGGAGGACAGAGCAGTCCATTATCTCCCTTCTTGGTAACTAGCATCAGGAATGAGATCTTTTTTCATCTTTCAACATGTCCAAGACAGACAAATTATTTTTACTCCCTGTTTTCACCACCCTTAGACAATTGGTTTATATTAAGTTCTCCTTCCCAAATGTCAGACATGGACAGATGGACACAGGCTACAGCAAAGGACAAATCTTCTTTCAGTCCTTTCTAAAGGGCTATCTTCTTTAGTCAAACTGTAACAAAACTCCTACTCAAGTCTAAGATAATTTTAACCAAGAATTACAAGACTGGGTCCCTCCTGCAAACCTAGAAGCACATAGAAGTTGCTTGATACCTGCCCCAGCCACTCAAAGAAGCTGCCAGAGGGAGGACCAGAGACCAGAACTTGGAACGTGATCTAACTTACCTGATGGGGCATGGTTAGCAAGCAGAAGCAGAAGAGGATGTCATTAAGGATAATTGGTTGCGAGTCTCCCAGCCTGCAGAGGTTGTGGGAACACTTACAATATAGAGCTCCAAAGGCACATTTGCTGACCCACGATGAGATAATCACTGAAGAAGGAACCTGCTGGCTCAGTCAGTAGCAGCATAAAGATTCTGTAGGCTTTGCTTTTGCTTTAGGAATGCAACAGCTACATGTCAAGTCCCCCTTCAACTAGTTCTCCAAATCTCGTCCCACATCCTGCAAAAAGATTATCATTTTTTCCTGGGCCTCCACATCCATACGGCGGGGAAGCATTTTAAACCACAGAACAAAAAGAGTAAATTTTATAGTTAGTAAGTACATTGCTTTTATTCTACTCACACATTTTAAACCCTGGTCAAAGACTTTTAATGAACTACTGTGTAGCTGTTAAAGAGTAAAATCTGTTCTTAATTATTAAGTGTTTTTTTAACATACAAAAAATAATTCAAAGTGGATGACTCAGCTCAGGACCTGACAGATAGGCAGCAGCCTTACATAATGTGTAAAGTCATCTATCTGCATTTGCAGTCATCAGTTTTATTAGGCATACTGCAGAGCATATATACATATTTAAAAACTGGGTCAAGCTGAAAATGTGTAACTGAATTTACTTAGATAATGATTTAAAGTGCTAGTGGACATCAAAATCTATGCCTGCGTCCCCATGCAGGCATGTGCACTTGCAGCAGCTCAAATAGGAGCAGCACAAATTTGAGCTGGGGATTTTTGCCTCAGTACACATACCCAGACATGCACGTTGGTGTGGGGAAATTTATGCCACTTGGGGCAAAATAACTCTGCCCAACTCTTCCTGGATCTACAGCCAAGAATAAAAAACTGCCCTGTACTGGCCTCAGCGATATATAAACCATCTCTAGTGAACAGCTCAGGGCTATTTGCCCTCAGGAGTTTCTAAAGCCCAGTCACTTGGTATCTGGGGACACTACTCCTTGTTCCAGATGGACTGCTGAAACAGTCATAACCTGGAGTGGCCCCTGTACCCTCTATCCACTGCAACAGTCTGTCAGCGGGAGCTGCTGCCTGGCTGTGACCTGCTGCCACCTGCAACAACATGTGCCCCCTGAGACAAAAAACACTGCCCCCTGTGGCCCCATGGCTGCACCCCTGCCAGACCTGAATGGGGTGCCCCCCACTCCCACCCAGATGATGTGCTTCTTATGGTGGCCCACTTTGAACAGTTCCACTTTGAACTGTCAAAGCGTGTCCTCTTGGCTCCAAATGGCCAAGAGGTCAGCCATCTCATCTGCCTTCCAGCTGGTTCCCCAGTGCTGGCCCTTGACAAGCTCTTCTGCACAGATCTTTCCACTTGTCTCACCAGGAGTGATCCTGGTGTTCCCTGTTTACAAATTGCAAATACTCTGATAAGACACACAAATTATTTCATTAAAAAGCCCCAAATAGTGTTCTTCCGCTATTAAAATGAAACACCACTACATAGAGAGAAATCAGATGGGCAATGTTTTATTGATATATTTACAAGTGTAAAGCAACTGGGGAGGGAGGTTGGGTGAGTTTGTAGGTGGGTGTAGGGTTTGCGGAGGTGAAGTTTGGGGTGGTATGGGCTTGTGGCTGGGTATGTGGTGAGGGGTTTGTAGGGGTGGGTTGGGGATGCAAGTGTTGTGGGGGGATTGTGTGGGAAGGGCTGCTCAGGAGGGGTGCAGCCCCCCTTCACAGTACACAGACTACCTGCCACGCAAAGCCCACAGCGCCCCCCCCACACACACACACACAGAGCCTCCCTCCACATGGCACACATGCACCTCCACAGGGTCCTCATGCACTCCCAGCAGGGCCCCAGTCCCCTTCAGGGCCCACAGCTCACTCCTGCAGCAGCAGTGGTCATGGGGTGCTAAGGGCCCACTGTGGGCACAGCCCCACAGTGGTGCAGCATGGCCCTGACTACTTCAGAGCCAGCACTGCCTGGTGGGGTACGGTACGGAGATGGCAGCTTCAGGCAGCACTGGGGCAGCTCAGGCTGTCACCTGGGGCCTGGCCCAGCTCACAGGGACCGTGTGTCACTCCAGGAGAAACAGCAGCCACCATGAGGGCACTAAGGGCCTCCTGGCACAGCCCCCCTGCACAGTGTGGGGCAGTGCATCTCAGCTCAGCCCTGGCCACCTGGCACTGCCTGTGCCATATCATGTGGGCCCAGCCTGACTCAGCATGGCCTTCAGGAAGCTCCAGGTCACTCAGGGTGTCACCCAGGGCCGTGAGCCACTTGTGGGGAAGCTGCCTGTCATGCCAGGCTGGGCCAGATCCTGTGTGCATGGGCCCCACATACCATTAGGCTGGGCCAGTTCCATGCACACAGGACCCAGCCCAGCATGACAGGTGGTCCCCGTGAGCAGTGCGGGGCCCTGGGTGACAGACCAAGAGGCCTGGAGCTGCCCAAAGGTGCATGGTGCCACACCGAGCTGGCACACGCAGCTGCAGGTATCAGGCAGCCAAAGCTGAGCCATGCTGCCCCGTGCCACATGGAGGGGCTGTGCCAGGAGGCCCTGAGTGCCCCAATGGCAGCTGCTGCTGCAGGCAAGAAGTAGGCCATGCAAGGAGGCTGTGGGCTGTGCAGGGAGGCATGTGGGCACTGCAGGGGGCAGGCAGGGGACCATCCCTCCAGAACTGTGCCCTCCTCCCCTACATTCCCCTGCATCCTCAGCCCCACCTTTTCCAGTCCCATCCCTTTTCCCCCCCACCATCCCCTACTTACTTGGAACGGAGCCCAGGTCCAGGTCACTGCATCCTTCAACACTCCTTGCCCCACATGTGCTGCAGCATCAGGGCAAGGGACAAGCATAGGGATGCTCTGGCCAGCTACCAGAGTGAGTGTCTTTTTGGAGGACCCAAGTCTCTGGTTGCATCAGGGCATGGTCCTATACCATGCCCTGCCCTGCCTTTTTTCGGCAGGTTATTTTTTGATACCTGGCTATCTAGGTATAACATTTTGATCCCATGCTGTAAATATACAGCAAGGGGAACTTCTTTTTTGTTCCCCGTGTGCCTCCTGCTGCCTCTCAAACTGCTTTGAGACATGGGAAGAGGCATGTGCAGGCTCATCTGGACAAGCCCTATATGTTTTCTGAGTTTATCTATTTAACCAAGATAGCTTAGACCATGGATTGACTTCTCTTCTATGGTATCACTTTAAAATGTTAATTTTTTTTTTAGAAAAATACTACTAAATTCTATAAGCATATATGTATTTCTTCTACTGAGAGTATTTGTGAGTGTATACATGCTTCAATACAGTACACTCTGCTCTAAATGGTATCTCGCAACATGAGCAGGCAAAAACATTTTGAAGAGCATTGTTTAAAACAATAATTCCTGGGAGTAATTTGGAGAGGAGGCAAGCAGGTGTGGAGAATTAGATGGGGCACTGTGTCATCCTAGCTGGTGCTATACTGAAGCAAAATGGAAAAAGGTCAATGAAAGATGTCTTGCTATAATCTTTACTGTAACCTTAACTAAGTTAAGGTCTAAGTTTGGATCTAAGTTTGCATGCAGGTTGATAGCAACCAGATCCTCAACAAACCATTGTGTCTTAGGCCAAATGATATGCACCTGGTTTCTTAAGAAAACTGCCCTCCTAAGGAACTGATAATTCAGTCAAATATTCAGAAGTATTGTAAAATCTCAATCAGGTAAAACAGTAGCAAAATTAAAACGTGTTTGCTATTTTCTTTCTCATATTTTATGTAATTGCAGCAGTATCTGGATTAAGTATGGTCTCCTATTTCATTTGACATGGATCAAGCTAAAATAAAACCTTATTTGATTTTGGTTTATTTTATTTGTAAAATAAAATACAATACAAAATAAAAGGCAGACAAAGTTCTTTGGGTGAATCTGATATATTTTATTACACCAACTTAAATAGTTGGAAAACAATTATTAAGCAAGCTTTGGGTTCAAAAACCTTCATCAGGCTAAGGAAGTTTCAGCCGCTAGTGTGTGCTCTTCCTGGATGGAGTGAAAAGTAAAGAAGCCAGGGGCTGGGCTGGTTTGCAGACAAGACAGGTAGTCAGTGAAAATGTAGATTGACGAGTCAATGGGTGAGAGACAGGCTGGGGGTGGGGGATGTCTGCCTATGTCCTTAGACCAATGCGGCTACAATCTACATGCCTGTATACAAAATAAAATGAATTCCCTGAATATCTCTACAGTGAAAGCTATTCAGTGGAGGTTTGTGTTCAGCAGAGAGCAAAGTGTTCCTTTATACATAACTTTTACTTAATTTTCAACTCTCACAGTTGAAGCAGTGGAACAGGTAGAAGAACATCATTTGTGTACTGATAATAAATATCCAAGAGAATACTATTGCAACCAGGTCAGTAATTAATAGCCACTTGTTACTATGCTGCAATCTCTATTGCATGATGCAGTTACATAAGTCTTAGTTGATTTTAGACTTTCAAATTGTAAGGCAGATAGCAGATAGTACTATACACACTGAGAACTAAAGTATTTTACAAGATGCCTTGTTATCTTCAGTGGAGACATTAATGGAGGGAATACTAAGTAATGCAACTGTCAGTGTTCAAATATGGTTCATAATGTTTTACTTTGATATGGGATCTCTTCAGGCACTTAATTGGAGTCTATGTGTCCGGTCCATGTAGTCGCCATGATCCTACAGGTCCCGGGAAAAAGTCACATTGACAATGAGTATCATTAACAATTTACTTAGACTCATATTTTAAAGCTCTGATTCAGTTATGCATAGTTTAAGTTACAGAGAAGTCTGAACCGATGATCCTGAGCTAAACAGTTCCGCATACCTAAGATCTGCCTCTGAACTTTGCAATTCAGGTCAAAATAGTTTAATAATAGAAGATCCACATCTAGGATCTTCCATTTTGTTTTACCTTTCCATTGAAGTCAAAGGCAGAATTGCTATTGACTTTAATATGTGAATAATCAATTCCCTATAATGCACAGTCACAGAAGCCTTTTTAAGGAAGGAGTGTATTCATGGGGACTGAAACTCTAGCTGCAGAGCATGCTGCTCTGAGATTGCTTCGTTATTCCTCCCCGGAGAGTTCAATGGATTTGGTTCAAGCACCATTGAACGTGATGCTGTATTAATTGCCCTGGAGGGTAGCAAGGCCTTTGAACTGTGGCTGTGAGTGATATTTTGCTGTAAGACATGTGTCAGCACTTGGCTGGTTAACTCTGGGGCTAGGTTGTACAGCATGCTGGGACCAAGTATCTGGAAAACTACTTTGCATCCTAATCTTACATCTGTTTTCCATCATGCTGTGAGATTGACTGACCGTTCCATCAGAGACGCATCATTCTGGAACAGGCAGAACCTAAGTAAAAATATTGTACTGTGAGAGAATATTAAGGATTTGCCATCATCTCTTAGACCAGGTAGAGACATTACACTTTTGCCAATCTAAGTGATCAGAAACCTGTCTAAAGCCATACCAGAAATGTTCAATGCACATAGACTGGTTTTAAAATGGTGGAACCCTGTCTAAGATTGGCCTGGATTAGTGTGCCAGCCACAGGTGAGCATTCCCCTCTCCCTCTGCCATGTCATCTGTTAGCCACAGGCAGCTCACGGTAGGGAATGTTTGCCCATGCCCAGCAGCTTGATCAGGTTTCGTAGGGCTCCGCCTGCTTGCAGTGGTTCTCCTGGACTCAGTGTCAGGTCCATGTGTACACCAGGGGGTTCTTTGTAACAGGGTTCATGCAGGGACACAGATGCCTCTCTTTCTCTGCCCTGTGTTGCCTGCCTGCAGTTGACAGATGCCTGTGCCTGACAGACAATGTAGCAGGGGCAGGGAGGAATGCTCAACCGTGTCCGGCAACCAGGCTGGGGTGGCCTGGCTGCAATGCTGCCAGGTGGCTGCTATGCTTAGCAGTCTCCAGCAGCCTGGGGAGTGTGCAGGGCCTATTGGGAAGCATACAGAAGCACCCCCAACCTTCTGGCCTCAGCCAGTGCAGGCAGCCTGAGTGCCTCCTTCCCTCCACAAAAGGCAAACATGTCCTGTTTGCTACCAATCTAACCTACACCATTTACAGAAAACTGTAGGTTTGATTAATTCCACCTCAGTCTGTACTCAACCTTACAGTTTTCAGCTGGCACACAAAGCTGATATGGTGATGCAATGAACTGATGCTCTACACTTTCAACTTTGGAAGAAAGGTCTGAGCATAAATAGCGCATCAGCATTTTGATACAAGTAAAGCCAAGCAAGCTGTATAGCCTTCTGCCAAAAGCATCCCTACCCTGAATACAAATCACTCTGAAAACAAATCAGTAATCATGTATTCTATGTTCAAGGCCATCCTTGAAGGGGGAGGCGGTGCTAATCGAGGAACCACCTTGGGTCCCGTGCTTTGTGGGGCCCCATGGACAGTGCCGAACAGGCTCCACCACGGCCACCATGCACTGCCACTGCTGAGTGCTGCTGGCTCTAGCCACTTGCCACCCCCTTCAGGCTCTGCACAGGCTGATATGCCTCAGGCCCCACACACGGCTAGGGACAGCTCTGACTATGTTTCCTTTTCTCCATCATTTTAGATCTCTCTTACAATTTTTTTAACTTGCTACATAATAAGTTAGTTCTGTCAACAACTATTTTGTTCACAGTGACATTTAATCTTAGTCCCCAATGTGCAATATGGTGTCAACTGGTCCCATTTGCAGTATTACCTTCCCCCTCAAAATATCTCCAGTGTTAATTCATACCATATCATCTGATGAAATAGGTTTTAGCCTAAAAAAGCTCATAACTCTTTGAATGAATTAGTCTATAAGATGCCATGCTTTCCTGCCTTCTGCCTAACTTCAGATTGATGTAGAAACTGCCTCTCTTATTTCACTTAGTTATCTGAACATCTGATGCATCAAGAAGTTATACCCAATAACAAGCAGCTAGAACATTCAGCCAGGTCCAGTTCCTGTCTCCGATTAACAGGATTCAAACCTATCTCTCTCACTGTCTTGAAATGAGTCCTAATTACTAGGCTTCAGGCTATTCTGAGAGGGCAGAATTCCCTAAACTTCCTATTTAAGCTCTGTCAAGTTGCATACAAGTATTAAAGGTTCACTGAACCAGAGGGAGGAGGACCTGTGTTCCAGTTCCTGCTCCAAGTCCTATTCCTGTATTATACATTGAAGAGTCATTATGAGTCAAACATAAATAGGCCTTGAAACAGAAATTACACATAAATCAGTGATAAGAAACTAGTTCTAATCTGTAAGACAACAGAAGTTCAGTGAAGATAAACCACTTTCAAAATAGCTGAAACCATTTTAAGATAAACCTGGATGGATGTAGTCTCAGAATTAACTGGTTTAAGTTAAATTGGTTGATTAAACTTCCACTCCAGATCCCCTCCTGATTCAAGTTAACTCACAACCCCTCAAAATCCCAGCATGCTTTGCAACTCCTCTGCAAACCCCCCTAGAGTAGGCAGGCTAGCCTTGTCCCACACTGTCTGCTCCAGCTGAGCAAGGAAGCGTGTTTTAGCAGCCCCCCAGCTTTTGGACTGAGCCACTGCAGGCATGTGGCTGCACTTCCAAAATCAACAATGAATGCCTGCTCACTTGCTTATCAGTTCAATCTATGCAGTTTAGAAGAACCTGTGAAGATTACATTGATTCAGCATCAGACTTTTTGACTGTCTGTACTTAGCCTAGAAGTTGAGTAGCTAGAAAAGAGAGATATATTTAACATAAATGTAAGTTAGCCTTTCTTGGGCCTGCTGGAATACTATAGACTTTGGTATCTGAAAGAGGAGATGTCTGTGATAGAAAATAAAACCAAAAGGTAGCCCATAGTCATTTGTTCCATGATAAGCAACTATGTTTATAGTTGCCTACATGTTGATGGTAATGTGGACTGAGTAACAGAACTGTGATACTACCAAACTAAAACACCTAAACTTTGGGCAGTAGGAAAATTGCATTGCTTCCTACTGCAGTTTTAGTTATCTAGCAAGATGTGACCAATTGTGCCCGCATGTAATGCTAGAAACTTTGCCAGTCTCTTCAGTGAAAAAAGAATCTGGTCTCAGTGCTTCTTAAAGTATTCACAGTTGTATGTTTGTTTTTTACATTTGTTATACCAAAACCTAAATAAAAAATCCTCCTATGTTTTAAAAAACACTTAATAAGACACATTCTCTTCATTCATCAAAGGCCTAACCATGGTAATTTAATACTCAATAGAAATACTCATGTTCATATTTGTCTTCTCCATAAGCTGTGTAATGCACTGCATTCTAGAGTATGCTGTATGCCACAATGGCTATGTATATACCATGTTTCTGGTGCCCCCAGGGGAGGTCACGCTGGAATAAGCCCAATCTACCTGCTCCCTCTGCCACTCCCACAAGTCAAGCCTAAGAAATTACATGATGAAAACACTCCAGGTACACCCTTCACTGGCATTCTCAAGGATGCTGGAATCAGAAATATTAAAAACAATAACTCAGTGGGAAGTGGCTCTTCTGGCAGTACCAGGGACACAGTGTAGACCTACTCAATGCCTCCTAACTTGACACAGCTCTAATACTGATTCAGTATTGTGATATATAACAATTCAGCTGTTGACTGTCAGAGTCCATCTGTTAGCATAATGAGTGTCTTTTCAGATCCTAAAATGTTACCACATATTTAGTTTGAAAGAAAAAGAAGAGCTTGCTAGTAGTCTCTAAATCTGAACTGTCAAACTAGAAAGTTTCTGCAATAAGTAACAGTGTAGTTTAGTGGGCATTTATCAAGGCAGCCCATCAGGCTGACACTTGACATGTAAATTGTACAGTAAATCTGACAGCTCAAATATTAATGCATCCACCTGGCTCTATCTTATTCAGTTACTACTGCAATGGATTTTTAGAAAGCTTCCTTGATATCTGTTTCAAATATAGTTGATCTTTCAGGTTGATATCACCCAATCCTAATTTATTTAGAACTAGATATTTATAAACAACTCCACCTGTGATTGTATTATAAAATAATTGTTCTGGTTAATGTTTGTTTTTGGAGATGTTTTGTTTTTACATTACTTAAGTGTGATACACAATTCTCAGGAAAATAGATTTATTTCATATAAAAAATAGCAGGTTTCTTTAAGCAGTTGGATGTTGAGATATCCCTCTTATACTTGTGTTCTACAGTACTGATTCTACCCAAAGAATAAGTATACATACAATACCTATAAGGAAGACAGACAGTACTAAGTAGAATAAGCACAGCTTTCCCCAGGGAAACAGAAACCCTTCTTTACTTCATTCAATGGATTAGAGATACTAGAAGAAGGCCTGTGCGAATAGGGAAGTATTCAATTCGGATTCAGTTGATTCGAAAGACAGTGATTCAATTCAGAGATTTGGATCATTGTCCCAAATCAATTTGGCCGAATTGGCTTTGGAAGATTCAGCGCTTATTTGGGGAGATTCGGTGATTCGGCCATAGACTATAATGGGGAATCACTGAAATACCTATAACTTTGTCATTTTTTGGCAGATTTGGATGAAAACAGCCGGGATGGTAGCTCCTGCTGAGGCCATGAAGCCTTCCAGGTTTCACGCACATAGGTGCAGGGATTTATTGGAAACTGCATCTCAGGCTCCTGACAGCAAAACTCATGGCATGTGTGACTTTGTGTATGTGTCAAGGCACAGCAGGATGAAAACAACAAGGATGGTTGTTTGTAACGGGCATTCCCAGTGCTCAGACAGAAATAGTTTACAAAAGGGACAGAAAGGCTGCAGACAGAGGCTTATGTTCTGTTTCTACATCCCTCGCAGAGAGCACTGTGATTTGAAGGGGATTCAGGAAAAGATCACAGTCACTGGCCAGCTACAGAGTCAGTCTTTCCCCCAGTACTCCCCCTCCCTCTTCTCAGTTTTTGTGCCTCTTTTGAGTCTCCAAATCTTTTTCTGAATCTTTTCCAAATCAATTTGGAGTGTTCGAATCAATTTGGAGGGGTTTTTTGGTCTCCTGATTCAATTCCGATTGGTGATTAGGCCTCCAACTCGAGCCAAATCTTCTCTGAATTAAATCTGCAACTGAAGCTTCGCACATGCTTAATTAGAAGCACTCATCTCCTGCTTATGACTGCAAAAACTGCAATCCAGGACCTGAAACTTCAAGGATTTTAGTACTTCAATTCCCAACCAAATGAATGGAAGAAGTCACTCAGCACCTCCAAGAAATATTCCATCTTGCTGAATTGGGCTCATTTGGGAGTTAAAGTTGATTTCTGGGCAAAGATTATTGAGCTACTCATGCCCTAGAAAAAAGTTAGTCTCTTTGAATTCTATTTGTACTTGCAGGAGTTCTTTCTAATAGTCAGGTTTAATGTTCCCTAGGAAGACTGGAAAAAACTTTGTTCTTAAATACACATTGTAAATAGCAAATTGTAGGCTGTGAGAAGGCACAAAATTGGAGGCATTGCTATTCTACTGAACAGGAATGACTTTGGCCTTCTTTAAGAACAGTATTTGTACTTCTCCTCAGATTGGAAGAAAAAAATAACTACTACCTTCTATGCCCACAATATATCTTAAGTGCTGTTTATAAAAATGTTCTAACACCTACAAAGGATTCGTTCTTTTATTTCTGAACATAGATTTATAAGGATCATTGCCCAGTAACTTAGAGATGAAATGAGGAACAATTTGAGGACATTATTTTTAGCTATTTTGGTAATTGTATGTGAACTTTGTTTTCAAGTTTACTTTTTTATTAATCTGTAAACTCTACACCTCATGTCATATCCAGATCACATTTCATTAGAAATTAATGATTTTTCTTAGTTTTAGAAATACTATCCTGTCTCAGTCTTCTCTGTTATTTATCAAATCATTCCATCTTTTATTAACAGAACCTTTCCAAAAAAAATTAGATGTACAGAATAAACAAGAAAAAGAGTTACCTTTTCATCAATCCTGTTTTGTGTTAGCAACTCTAGATATTTAAAAAAAAAAAAGACTGAGCACCCAATTGTTAAATCTAAACAATACAACTTTAGGAAGTAAGCCCTAAGACTATTACGTGACATATTTGAATATGGACTAAGCTCTCAAAGCATATATAGGGAACATCAGATATTTTCTCTATCAGGTGTTTATAGCCTCATTGGCAATAATTTTTTCCATCTCTAATCCAATTCTGATACTCAACAGTTGTGCTTCTTGGTAAGCTTTGCATCTGTAAATCGATGTATTATTTCACTTTCAGATTTTGATCATTGTCAGGATTTAATGAACCAGTATACTAAAAAGAAAAGCTATTCAAAATGTATTTTCAGATCCTGATTTTTAGAATAAAAAATTCCAAAGGCATATTGGGTAATAATTCAGACTTTCAGCCTAGATGGATCTCAATGTATTACCTACTGGATTATCTACACTTATTGCTAAGAAATGTTCCTGGTGTTTATCCATTGAGCGAGAGGGCCAACTCACTGAAGTAAACGGAAGTATAACTGCATCCACAGGATGTGTTTAAGATTTAATAAGTTCATTGTACCTGATTTAAAGTAAACAATTCATGCATTGTCAGGTTACTGGAGAATGTACTATTTTCTGTATTTTTTCTGTTTTCTAAAGATAGAGTAAAAGTTTCTTGAATTATTGACAGTAGGCTTGCTCCTATGCACATTGAAGTCAATGACAGAAATACCATTGATTTTTATGATGAAGAATTAAGGCTAATGCTGTTATATTACTTTATACAATACAAGGTATGATCATTCCTTTAAAAGAGAATTTATCCCTATTTTCATAGGGAAACTTCTGACTCCACCGAACTTGTCTGGGCATGCTATGAATCCCCTCCCTATGAAGTCCTTAACATGTTGTGAAATCCTTAACATGACCTTAACTTTTCTCAGACCTTCTCTTGACCAATACACAGACCTTGTATCAACAAACTTCCTAAACAATGCAATGGTTCTTTGAAGAGGAAGTGTAGTTAACTTACTCCATGTTTTGAACAGGTTCAACTGTTTTATTTCTAGCAGTAAGGGAAGTACTGGCTGTTCAACTCTTCCTCATCACAGACTAAGGCATAAGCATTAACACCACAAAAAGAAATTCACTCATTCCCATCTAGTGTTGGGGCTATGGAGAGGGGAAGCTATTACTGTTACTACCAAACGATACCTGCTACTTGCTATGGCTAGTTATCTGATAAGGTTATTCCCCTCTTCTCCACTGAGGTCATGGATGGGAGGTACCACTTCACTCCATCTCCACATCATAATACAGTTGAGAGACAAGGGAAAAAATAGCTCACTGTGGAGAAGCAACAGGTTGAGACTGCAAGACAGAGAGATAAAGTGGATCAGCGGAAAACCCAAACATCACTCAAGAAAATACAATGTGGCCATATTTGTATTGTTAAAAATGGCCAGTCCAGGGGATAGTAAATATTCTCTCTATCTAAAAGAGTATGATTCTTAACATAAGTAATATATGAAAACAATTAGCTTGTAATAAAATTTATGCCAGCAAAATTATATAATACACCTTAAGTTACTGCAGCAGGATTATCACATAACAGTGGAATTGCTTGCCACACTAGCCATTGACTCATTCTCTCTCTAACATGGTAAATTGTGATGACAATGGCTTAATCCGGTGGTACTCAACCTTTGGCCTCAGGGACCAGACGAGTGGGAGTGGTGTGGGGGCCAGTCCACAAGCTGGATTGGGCCAGGCAGCCTTTATGCCTGGATTGGGCTCCATGCCAGCTCTGCATTCTAGGACTGAGTGCCCAGTACCCTGTACCACCCTGTTCAGACCCACATGCCAGAACCAGCCCCCATATTGTCCTGCATACCTGATCTAGTGAGTAGAGCCATGCTATCCAGCCTAGGGAGCTTCCTACGAATCTAGAAATTTGGCAGCAGGGGAGCAGCAGTCTCTCCCTTGCCACCAAATTTCCAGACCCCTGGAGAGCCCTATAGGTTGGACCCTTGGAGAGCACCAGAGTCCAAATCTAGATCACTTGCCAAGGCTTGAGCTCCTCTGGCCTAATCCACACAAGAATCTACTTTGGGATTCAGCAAGAGGCCATTAGAAATGCTGAACTGTGTTAAATTGCATCATCCCATATGGTCAAGTAACAACCAGAGAAGTTCATCTCTGTTGTAAAGGTCAATTTATTCTTCTTTTTTAAAGGAGGAAGAGTCTCCCTACCCCTTCATAGCTTCACTTATTTCAGACACAAGTATAACTGTAACTCTATTCAGCGTACATTGAAAATCAGTATTCTGCAAGAGGTATTCTGCAAGAGGCTTTGCTTCTCAGCCAGCATTACTCCAGCATCTAATCTCACAAGGTATCAGAGTTCCCCTGAAAACTGGACCTGATCTTGCACAATAAGTGTAATTCATCTATGAGCTGTAAAGGTGGAGAGAAGGCCAAAATGGTAAGACATAACAGATTTGCAATGTGATTTTATAGTTAAAGATGTGATGATGTTTAAGATTATTTTTTTTTCATGCATGAATGCTACTGAATCATCAGGCCTAATGAAATCTAACCCCTAGTATTTATCATACTTAGTTTTGCTTTCTAAACCACTATCTAATATGGTAAGAATTACAATGAAATTGATTAAATATAATTAGGAATGGATGAGCTGGTCTATATAAAATAACCCACCCGAACAATCAGCCAGTATTCAGACACAACCCCCTAGAAGTTTGCAAGGCAACAATTCTTCTCATGCCTCTACCCCAGGTCATTTTTACATTCTGTCCTTTTGGGTTCTGACTTGGAGCAGAAGCACCAAACCACCAGCAGAAAGCATATTCTCCCTGGTTAGAAGCAGAAAGCACTGACAACCTCAGAAAGGAAGCTATTCTCAGCAGCTTGCCAACCCGCTTTTTAGACAGAAACAATTGGATACGTATCCAAACCACATTTCTAAATTGCTTGAGGTCTGGCTTGCACCAGTTGTTACAAAGTTGGGTCAGTAAGTTGCAATGAAAACAGACTATAGCTACTAGAGCATTCCACAGGAGATATTGTCATGAAAATATTTTCCATCCAATTCTAATAAATATGTAAATACTATGTATGGTCCTCTAGTAAATCTGCTCCAATGAATATATATGCATTATCAATAAAGTACTGGTATTAACTTATAATTCAAGAGAAAGGGATTGTATTCATGCTTTATTACTACATAGCAGCCTTTCAAAAACTGTCAGAGAACAAGAAATAACATGGGATGTTGTGGTTACCTATGAAAGTAATAATCTAATACAGAAAACAGGCTATATATACATGTTTAAGCAAATAAACATTGTATAGATCATGTCTCTAGTGTCCATTTCTGGGACTGATGTCTATGGAAGATGAACAATTTAACTGGGGCACATCAACGAGGTGAATTATTAGGACTTTTGCAGTCAACCCAGATGCTTCTTTTCCAATATAATATAATGGTACCCTGAATGGAATTGAAACTAGGGCTATACAAGGCTTTGGACAGAGTTTTGGATCAGGAGAAGCTTCAGACGCTTTGGGGTCCAAAGCAGCATGTCCAAGTGGAAGCGCTGCCTCGTTGGGCTTCCCGAAGTGGTTCGGAGCTTCCAAAGCACTTTGGAGCCGCCTCTGAGATCCAGCCATAAGGTAAAAGGGGAAAACGATAAAATATCTATAACTTTGTTGTTTTTTGTCTGATTTGGATGAAATTTTCAGGGATGGTAGACTCTGCAGAGAACATGAAGATCAGTGCAGCAGTTTGGGGAAAACTGCACCCCAAATTCTTGAAAGCAAAACTCTTGTCACGTCTATGTGTTAAACCACAGGGGAGTCAAAACTGCAGGGCTGGTAGCTCCTGCTGAGGCCACAAAGCCTGCCAAGTTTCAAGAAGATCGGTGTAGGGGCTTGCGGGGAACTGCCCCTCAAGCTATGGACAAGCAAAACTTGTGCCACTATGGGTGACACTGCGTGTGTTAAGGTGCAGCGGGGTGACAGCTGCAGGGATGGTGACCCCTGCTGTGGCCACAATGCCTGCCAGCTGTTGAGAAGATTGGTGTAGGGGGGTTCTGGGACCTTGGACACCTAGCTGCTGACAGGCAAAACTAATGTCATGAGTGCTTGTGGGACTGACTGTCTCTGTCCTGGGGCATAGGATACACTACTGCAAGCCTGGCTACTAAGCTATTGTGTTACCAGTTACCGACTCGCACAGGCCTAATTGAAACCCTGCTTGCTAGGCAGAATACAAATGAAAGAGAACCAAGTCCTTTAGGTCAGAAATGTTGTTTAAGTCCTTCTGAGCCACCAAGCAAATCTACTTGAAAACAAGGATCCAATTGAAGGATCAGGCTGTGGGAAAGAAATATCAAGTATTTCAGCAAAAAAAAAATCTTTCTGGGCCTGGAATACTGCATGTGAAAAGTTGTGTTGTCCTTCAATTTGACTTTCTTTTTTAACCAAGACTACAGTATTTATGATCAGATGTCAGATTGACATGACTGAGTTGTACTGATTCCCCAATACTACTAGCTTCTCTAATCTGATAAAAAGGGATAGTTTCAGAAATATTTTACTTTATCAAAGAGCGATGAAGGTCTCAATGTCCTTCTTCCATTATTATTTAACACTGAATATGCCCATGAATTTTCAGCATTTTTTCACTTCAAAAATTGCATTAGCCATTCATAAAGCATATGAGATGGGACTGAGATGGGAAGATCAATAAGGATATGCAATTTGGTGACATTCAAAGAATGACAATAGTTTATTGCTGATTTATCTCAAATATATTGTACATAAGAATGCAAATGTGTAATGATCACATTACCTTACCTTCACTTTCTGGTATTTTTTCTAATATACTTCCAAGACACCAGAAGTAGGTTTTCAAAGGTATATCACAGATTCATAGCACAGACAAAGAAGCATTAAATACTGAATTGCCAGACCAGCCTGTTGACCCAAAGGATAAGACCCATATATGACTAGCCCCACAGTGCAAGTATAAAGCATATTATAAAGTATATCACAGATATACAAAGTATACATATAAAGTATATCACAGATAAAGCATATCACCCACATATTGTCCAACTGAGGTGGAATAGTATGAATAGTTTCAAAAAGGAAAAGGTACAAGTTAAAACAACACAGAGTGTTAAAAAGAGGGAAATTAAATGACAATCTGTAGAGATTTTTAAAGATCGGTATAGATTTATTGTCCTGAGTCTAATATTATTTATTAACTTCATTCATTATTTGCACGATGGGACTGAGCATACACTTAGCAAATGTGCCAAACGCACCAAATAGGGTAGAGTTGCACACACTCTGGAGCATAGGGCTAGAATCCAGAATCAAAGAAAATTAGGGTTGGATAGGACCTCATGAGGTTACCTAGCCCAAACCCCTGCTCAAAGCAGGACCATCCTCAGTGATATCATCTTAGTCAAATCTTTGTCTGTATATTTTCAAAACCTCCACGGACGAGGATTCCAAAACCTCACTGGTTAAACTGTTCCAGTATTTTACTACCCTCCTAATGAGAAAGTTTTTCCTAATATCTATCCCAAAACTCCCTCATTTGTAACTTGAGACTATTGCTCCTTGTTCTGTATTCTGCCATCACTGAGAACAGTCCAGCTAAGGGGTGGGAAATTAGTTGGGCTGGAGACCACTTAAGAAGTTTTGGTGAGCTGTTAAGAGCAGTGGGATGAGGGGAGGTGCTGATCTAGCCTTGGCCCCATCACATTTTTACTGTTCTCTGCTGGATTTTCTCTAGTGTTTCCACATCTTTTGTGTAGGGGGGGGTGTTTAAAACTGGACACAATACTCCAGAATTACCTTGATATACTAGAAAAATGGTCTATAATCAGCTATATGAAATTCAACAGGGACACTGCTGTCCTACCCTTGGGATGGAATAATTGCATACACAGCTAGTCTAGGAAATAACTGACTAGGCTGTAGTACAGCAGGGAAGGACCTAAGAATTGCAGTAGCCATAAGATGAATACAAGCCAAATATGTGATCCTTTTAGAAAAGGCCAACAGCATGCTGGGTTATCATTTACAAATCAGGGGAAATGATTCTTCTGCTCCATTCAGCATTCCCTTGGAGACCTCACCAGGAGTACTGTATCCAGTTTAAGGCTCCACACTTCAAAAAAAATATGGACAGTTTGGAAAGAGATGAGCAGAGAGCAACAGAAAAGATCAGAGGCCTAGGAAGCAAGACTTATGAGGAAAGGCTGAAATAGAAAACATTATTTATTCTGGAGAAGAGAAGAGTGAGGGGAGAGTTGATAACAGTCATCATATACCTAAAGAGTGACTACAGGGAGGCTGGAGATGGGCTTACCTGTGGCTGTAGGGAACAGGACTAGAAGCAATGGCCTCAAGCTTCAGCAGGAGAAATTTAGGATGGAGATTAGGAGGGTCTTTCTGATTATGAGGGGGTAAAGGATTGAAACAGGCTACCTAGAGACGTTGTATAATAGTTGGAAATAGTTGTGGATAGTTGAAATTTTCAAGAGCAGTTGGCAGACACTTGGCTGGATTGATATAGTTAGGGATGATCCTGTCATCAGCAGGGGGCTGGATTAGATGGCCTTGTGAAGTCCCTTTCCAGTCCTACTTTCTTGTGATCCTGCACTCCTACTTTTGCTGCTTTCGCTAATTAAATTTTCCACATTGCAAGTATTGAATACTCTTAGTGGCTACAAAAGAAGTGGTGGGGCTCTTCATAACCCAAACCTAAAACATAGATGGACAGGGAAACAAAGAAAAATTCATAACTGGCATTAGAATGATATTAAAACCCCAAACCAGACTCAACTGGTATAAATCTGAAGCAATGTGTAGCAACTGAGAATCTGGTCTTTCAAAGATCAACAGAGAATTTGGAAACTCAGTCAGATCTGATCTTTATTGCCCTCTTCCCTCTCTTCCTCTCTCCTTTCTGAAAAGTCCTATACATGTGGATGAATTTCAGACCTGTAGCAAAGAATCAGTTAAACCGGAAAAAAAGTTTAAATAAAAAATAAAGAGTTTCAGATTGGATCATAAGCAAGGCGATAAAATTTTGTTCCCCTTGCTTGTCTTCTTTTCAATCTTTTTTGTAATTTATCACAAAGCTTGCAGAGTAAATTCAGAATAATTAAATATTCACTACAAGTAAGTGATGAACAGCCCATATGCTGAAATGTTATTGTATAATTTATTCTTCACATGGTCTTGAATAATGAAGACTAAACTAGTGATTTGTGCCTGGACAGTTTGCAAGCAAAAAATGATTCAATCCACTAAATCATGTCTTTTCTGTGAATGATTTCATCAACTCTGGGTCATACAATTGTGTCACTTCTCTACTCCTAGCAAGACATAATAAACAAACAGAGGGCTCCTATACAAGTGCAGGGAGGCTGCTCCAATGCTTTGTAATTGCAGCAATGATTAATCCAGTCTGCTGGAGCATGGTAATTACCACACCCCAGGAGACTCCAGCATCACATGTATCAGCATCCTTGAGCTGAAAAATTACAGTGGGGCACTTTAAACTAAAGCTGGTTCAACGAGCTTTAGTTCAAATCACCCCATCACCATTTTTCAGTGCAGAGATGCTGATACACATGATGCTCTGGGAGCTTTTAATTAGCTTTTGGAGCTGCACTGCTTAAAACATCCCTCTCCCTCCCACCTCCTGGAATACATCTATAAATGCCCAGAGGAACTAACAGGGAGCAAACAGTCACTGCTTGAAATTTCATCCATACTTCTAATATTAAGTTTAATTTTTATGTATCACCTCTTCTCATAGTCAGTTTTTAACGGGAAATTCCATGTCTTTCCATGCCTTGTAAACAGCTGGCCGTGCTGTTAGTGTGACACTGTGAGTGCTGACAAATACCAATACATTTTAAATAGATCCCTTAGTTATATTTATGATTGCAAATTAACATCTGAATAAACCAATGCATGTCACTGCTGCATCTATGGGAGCTGATCAAAACATTTCCAGTGGAATATAATGCAGTTTCAGCATGTACATTTTCTGAAAAACATATTAATTGTGGAATAGAACATTTTCAATTTTCACTTGAAAAAGACATTTCATTTTTTTTTGTTTTATACATTGCAATGTAAAATGAGGTCAAAATCTTAATAAAACATTTCAGTTAACCAAAAGGGAACATGTAACTCATCCCCAAACAACATTCCTATATTTTTCCATCAAAATGACATTTCTCAAGAAATTAGGAGGGCATAGGGGTGTCAATCCCTTTAAGAATGAAAACAAGTTTCAGAAATGTCAGAAAGCCTCACAAAATCCAATTGCCTAATGTTGATCATCTCTAATATCTACAAGTTTGGGGTGGGGGTGTTATTTATTTTAGAAGCAGATAGAACACCACCTTGGTAAAATAAAAATGGCATCATATTTCATTTCATGGAGAAAGACTGAGATTATGGCTGACTGTAAAAATTTATCATATTATTTCAATTTGATGACTATCAAGTATAGCCCTGCAAGAGTCTTTGATTAGAGAATTTTAAGAGTGGTTCTGTCTATCCTAAGGAGATGAGGCCACAATGTTTTCATACAGCTGAGGGTTTATATTCAACAAAAAAGAAATGCTGCTTATTTTAGAAATAACTGCACCTCAAACATCTAGCAATAGTATGTAGTATCTCAGAAATAATTTATTAGAATCAATTTCTCAAATCCAACCATTAAAATTTAGAATGGCATTTTTCTGAAAACATTTGGAAAACGGACACTCTCTCTCTCCTGGGCTGCATAATACTGAAATCGCTTACCATTCCTTTCTGACTGTAGCAGTGATTGGTGTTTTTTTAACATGAGACACACTATTTAATAAGATAAAAAACATGAAATGCAGTGTGATTAATATAACCCTTCCCCCACTGCTAATTCAGTAAGAGAAGCATGTTTGAAAGAATGCCAGTCTTCATGACCCCATTGGTGTCAGGAAATTATCAGTCTGTTTTTGAGAAATCTGCCACAGGGAACCATGCAAATAATGAAAACAAAAATGATTTGAATCTCAAGGATAATGATAGTTCATCATCTAATTATCCAAGATGAATTTTTGATGACATCTCTGCTGGCCAATTAGTTTGCTAGTCACCAAAGAGCACTTTTGGCAAGCGGACTTAAGCAGAACACAGAGACAATAACAAGCGAAAATAAACCTACAGTTCTGGAGCCAGGAGGGGCCCAATTCTCCAGTCACTTAGGTCAGGAGTTATTTCATGAAAGTCAGCAGAATGATGGTGGCATTAATCTAGTGTTTAAGAGAAGAAAATCAAACCTTTGGTCATCAGAGTTGTTGTTATTTTATCACTCACTGCAGGGTAGAAACTAAACACTTGTAGGGCCATATTCTAAGCTTAAAAAAAACATTAAAAAACCCCACTTTAGCCCAATAAATTCTGTTTGAGAAATCCTGAAGCCAACGCCAAGACTGGGACTAATGTATTTTAGAACACCATCCTGTGCGTACCATCCATTGCCCACTCTAGCTGCCAAGAATTAACTAGACATTGAGATAAAACAGTCTTGCTCCATTCTCCCCAGCCATGCCCCTTCTGTGAGAAATTGGTATGAAATAGCAGAAATAAAGACTACAAAGTTCAGATTTAGGCAACTCTGAACTGAAGTCTGTTTGTACAGTTAGACATGTACAAAACAACCCTACTGCTCTGGAGAACTAAATGCTCCAAAGAAATCAGTTTGTGTATGGGGGGGAATAAACTGACAATTTTTATCTTGATTTTTCCTCTCATTCTTGCACAAAAGGTTTTTTAAATTTTTCAGTGATGCAACCAGGATCACAGAAGCTTGGGATTGCGGGGGGGTTGTTGGATTTGTTGGGTTTTTGGGGGGAGGAATGTTATTCAAAGAGATCGTTTATATAAAGAGATCTTTTTAAGTAATGTGAGTATTTACCATAGTGAAAACAATATTTTGTATCTTGTCATTCTCACTAATCCTAGCTAATCCCACCAGGATTACTTTACTCTCAGCGTAAAATTTCTCCTCATCCAGTAACCAACCACCCTCTAACTCCATGGTATTGATTTAGTTGCTTGTATATGTATATGGAATAGAAACCTCCCCTTCCCACCACCATCGCCACCACCCATACCAACATAAAGTACTGGTTCTTCTTTCTGAGATGCTGCTGGGGGAAGCTAGTATCTTCATTTTAGATTTTGTTCTCAAGAAGATAAAAACAGGGCGCCAAGGGAACTCATATAAGAGTTGTACCAAAGATTCCACTCAAATAAATCTACAGATAGTCTTCAGTTTTGCCCATTTCTCAGTGCAAGAGAACATGAATTAGTTTTGTTAGATTTAGCCTTGCCTGCCTTCAAATGATTTTTTGCAATGCCATCAAGCATTAATACTGACATTCCAAAACATGTGAAATGCTATTTGCACCCTGCATGCTAACTTGTATAAAAACAGCTTCCCTTAGACATATAGCAAATAGCTTGCCTTCAGTACAGGCATTTCGAGTCTCATTGGTAAGATTGAACTGGATACTATAGCATTGATAGCTGCATAGCATGTTATGGGCTCATAAAGATTACTGAGAAAGGATTTTCTTCCAAAGCAGTTCCAGCGTATATTCCAAACCTGTATATTCTGGATTGGCTGTATCAGTCATCTGTGCATTGAATGAGCCTACATTGCTTTGAATTGGATCTTCATATTAGCCACCAATATATCTGTGCTCAGCCTTTTCCGTTGATAACACCAACACAGGAGTGTTAGTTCTGAGAAATGCTTACAAACACTGATAACAAAGCCCCAGAATGTAAACATGTACTAGTCACTTCAAAGCATATGAATAACTACAACCATAGGTCAGGTTTATACCACTGTAATTACTTCAGTGTATCTGCTTCTTATTTGTAAGACAGTAACAGAGCAGGGTTAAACAACACTTGTACCCAGTCCATGCTTCAGTTCACACCATTGTGACATAAATGTAGCTGCCTGTAGCTGCCAACACATACATTTCTTTCTTCTGTAGTTGAGTCTTAAAATGATCTTAAGATGAACACAGACTGCAGTTCAGGTTTTCGCATTTTAGAAAAAAAAAGTCTTAACTGTTCAAATATAGTTATGTGTTACATTCCCTTCAGCACAAACATGGTACTGTTGATGTATTTATAATATGACTTTCCACTAAAGAGAAAAAACAAATTAACTATTTGATTTAAGACAATGCTACTCTGCTATATTTATTTCTAAAATGGTGCTGGGATGGAGGGGAGGCATGATCTAAACCAGTGACATGTCACATTCCTTCTGTAGAGCTAAATGAAGACTAAATTAACAAACTCTTCTAGTTTGTAATCAAGTTATAAAAATACAATGAAGCAAACAGAAACTAAACTGTTTTGTAATGAATGTCCAACCCTTAATTAGACCACCTGGTAAGAGACATTTATAGATGGATTTTAAAGACACTTTTCCAGACATTCTCTGATCCTGATATCCCCCTCCCCCTTGCAACCTACACCTTCTTAAATAAGTTTTATAGAGTAATTAAAAAGGCTAGTGAAATAAAAGGGAAACTCAATAGTAACCCTATTAAAACACAGCAGTTCAGAATTGGCAGTCCTGCTATAGAATCTTCCTGCTCTTCTGATTTGATCTCAGTGATGAGTTACTGTAAGATCTGTGTGTGGCTTTATGTCTAAAGACAGGATAAATTAACCATTATTGAAAAGTTCAGTGAAATTTAATAGGGTTCTATAGACAGCACAATACAACTGCATAGAGAATTGAACCTTTTTTTAATTAGATTTATTGAACCGTTCTATAGAATTAGACTACAGGCATGGAGGGCCCAATTCTGTACCCTTTGAAGTCAGAAACAAAGATTCCATTTTTCTCAGTATTGGGACCATAATTCCTTAAAACAGTTCGGAAGCCCTATTAAAGTTCACCAGTCTCTAAGCAAACCTTTAGGAATTAAAAGATCTTAAAACTTAGAAATTGTTCCCAATATTTTCAGGAAATTCATTCAGACAGCAGCATCCACTACCTTTCTTGGGACCATTTTCATTGGCATTGTAGCCTTTGAAAACGTAAAGCTGACCTTAAATCTGGTTGAACACCTTCTGTCTTAACTTGTGCTGCTGAGGAGAATTTTAAAGACTATAGGCAATATTCAGTGAAGATTATTTCTGCTCTAACCTTCCAATAGCAGCATGGAATATTATACAAGTGCATACAGCTACTGAAGAGCCACCTTATTAATTTGACTATCTAACAAGAGATTACTGCCCATAACTAAGCATGATCTTTGCACTAACTCTAGGAAACCTAGCTCTAAAGGAAAGGTGCCAAAATTTGGTCTCAGTTGCTTATGTATAGTCTTCCTACTACCTGGTAAAAGAGACATCAGGATAGAGATTTTATAAAATTTCCTATTATGTTCCCATAAAATGTTCTTTAGAGATGTTAACATTATCTCCAGGCTTTGAACTCTTTATCTCAGTGAGATTTTTTTCTTAGGTCAATTTTATCAGACATTGTTATAGCGAAAGGTGAATATGAATAAAATAAAACATCCTAACCCATGCCTCCATCCATTTTTTAAAACGGATTAAGATTATAATGTTTAAAAAGCTTTTTTTCTTCATTTCTCTCATCAAAGCCAGAATTCTGGCAGCTCTAAGTATGTGACTCAAAGGCTTTTATACTGTATTTTTGGACACTACATTCTGTAGTTAAAGCTTTTATTTTTAAAAATACTACAGCTGAAGAATCCAGTGGACGGTACCTTGTTGTTGATTGGCTAACACAGAACAAAAGAACTGCATTTAGTGATTACTCACAATTTAACTGAAGATTTTAATGAACAAGTTCCAAGGAGTCACTGCATACCCAAGCTATTCATATATAATGTAACTGAGCAACACAAAACCTCACCCTTAAGCAACCATTCCCCTTCCTCTGAAGTTTCAGAGCCATAAAAAGATGGCTGTCAGCAAGTGCCTGCTCAGTGAGTCTCTGACAACTCAATTTCTGTCCTGGATCTTGCTTGTCTTTGTCACCCTATCCAGTTTTGTCCCTTGCTAACTTAATGCTTTTATTTCCATTCAGTTCTCAATTTGTTCTTCAGGCTTCAGTTCTGGCTCAGCCCTGCAACTTGCTTTAGTCACCCATGCTACTAACCATGGTTCAGTTCTTGACAGGGTCCTCTAAAATGTATAAAGACAGGAATGTATTTCTATAACTTGTGCTTAGATGGTTAATACCCTTAGCAGGCTGCAAAATCTAGCTAATCCTCAGTGAACCACATGCATGTATTCAACAGCAGGTTATACAGATCATCAGTCAGCCCTGAAAAGCCTAAGGTCTTATGCACTATTTAATAACGAGGTTTTAAGGGGGAAATGACTTTCAGGTAACTGCTTGGAAAATCTGGGGTGGAAGGGAGTTGTGGTGAATGTAACTGTACCAGCTCATGGTCAAAGAAACCATGAATTAAAATTGCATATTAATGGATTTTGATTTGAACTATTGGAAGTTCACTTACCACTAATCATAATCATAAACTAATTATATCAGATTATACCATGAACCACTAATCATAGCTTTTAGTCATTTTAAACTTATAATTTCAATGCCTTCTTTTTTCGAAGAAGAATGGGACAAATCCGTGCCTTGCACAATTCCACTGAAATCCAAGTGGTTAATAAGGATGAAATCAACTTACTAAATCCATCTCCTTCAAACCACACTCATAATTTGATTCTTCTCCGTGCCTTCACTTTCACAGTATGTCTGAGATAGGATGATATGATTTGTGGCATTGAGAATCAAGATTTTTTGTGGTTTAGGTTCCCAGACACAGGTAGTCTGGGTCTACTGTAGCACCTACTTATCTATGAAGCAGAGGCAGGTAGAAATGCATCATTGAATAAAGTGGGTCTCTTCCACACCCCAAGTGATTATTAAATGCCACATGATTTTTCCATTATATGATGACAGAAAGATAGTAGAGCCAATGATTATAGTGCCAAATATCCTCAGTCTAAAAAATATCCTTCGCTTCTCTAGGCCATTTGTCCATATCAGAAGTCACTGTGACCAACAACATGTTTGCTAATCCATATGTGATGTAATCAAAACTCAAAGTAAAAATATCCTTTGATTCACATTTCTCCCCTATTGCTTATGCAAGCTAGGGCATTTGCTGACCATAACTCTGTAAGTATGCCTTGAGCTAAAAGTTTTACTGACTTTGCAGCAATAATTCAACCTATAGAATTTACTGCTACAGAGAGAATACTACGAGAGTCTAGATAGTTTTATGACCTCTAGTAACATGTGTGGCTATATAGGCTCAGATAATGATAATGATAATCAAATCTTATGCTTCAGGCCACAAATATTCAGGGGTCAAAAATAAATTACTCCTTCCCTTAGGTACAGCATTGTATAATTGGTTAGGTGTATCACTTTTTTCCCTCCCCAAAGTATCTAGTACAGATGACTGGTAAGGCAGAAAACGTTATGCCAGCTGTCTGATTGCATATCAAATTGTATATTACTATTAGACAGCATAGTGTTTAAGTAGTAATGCACTTGTGAGTAAAAAAAAAAAAAAAAAACTTCTTTTTTTTTTTTAAGTACTGCTTAAGGCAATAGCCATATTTCAGGCTAGAATTCATAAATACAGGTAGCCATAGCTGGGCACCTGATAAACTTTAGATACTTTAACGTCACATCTCCTGGCATATAGTTCAGTTCTTACACATATCATCATTCTCCCAATCCAGTGTTGAAATGCAAGCTTTAGGTTTGTGGATATTTCCTGTGTAAGCTCTTCACAATAAGGAGCTCATATTTCAATGCCAGAACGCCTAAAGTTTGGGCAATCCCCACTCCTAAGACAACAGTCATTCTTGTTTCCACCCAGCTGGTAGGGAACCAACAGACCTTTTACTCATTACATTTTTTTAATCACCTTTGATCTTCTTCCCTTGAACCTCACTGCACTTCCTTTTACAAGTTTTCCATCTCCTTGACAAAGGGTTATGCATCAATGCCATTTGACAGCATGCAAGAAAACATTACTACATGCTTCCCAAAAGACAAACCTGGAGTGCTAGCCATGATTCATTGACATGATTTCCAGCTCAGTACTTATTCAGGTAACATTGCTTGTATTTTGTCACTGGAGAAAAGAAATAACTCCTTCCATTTGATCTTTAGACACTATAAACTTTTATCAGTATTGTATGGATACAAACTCCTTCATTACGCATTACTGCTGGCTGCTCAGTACGCCAGGCCACTGTTCTGTTTCTGCTATGTATGCTGCAACATAATGCAAGCATGGAATACTGAGTCCCATAACTTGCTTTTAGGTACTGTGTTTTGTACATTAAAATCATTGTAGGGGATTATTTGCATATTCTGAAGCACTCTGACAGATTGTATAGTTGCTACTACATTCTGGTAAAGTATTTAACAAGCTGCCTAATGTTATCTCATATTTACCATATTGATAAGTGGTGGGCAACTCCAGCTTTCCAGTTGCAGATTTATGGCAAGAAATCATTAAAAGAAACACTTTTGTACAACCCAAAGTCTGAGATTCATTAATTTATTTCCAAAAGTAATGAAACATTTATTTATATTTCTGCATATCCCATGCAAGGCTCCCAAGACAGATTAAAATTAATGGAAACTATCCACATATCCCTTAATTTTCAGGATTGAAGCAATATTAACATCACAGTCAGAACTATAATGGAAAACTCATTAAGGGCAGTCTTCAGCCAGCTACTTCTAGATTTAGAGTCAACGCTAGCATGTATATTCAGAGTCTAATCTTTGTTAATCTGCTTTGTCTAATTAGCAAATGTAATGCTCAATTTGATTAAGATATCATGAACTATTCAGGCAAAGGAAACCTGGTCTTCAACCTACTACCAGTATATGCCTAAGAGAATCTTAGGTCAGTAGCACAACAAAAGTTGGAGAGCAGGGCAACAACCCTGGATGCTAATTTAGTTGGGAGTGCAAGAATGGCAACTGCTGCTACTGCTGACCCAGTCACTACCAGTGCCCTGAGCACAGTTTGCTTGTTATGCCTCTGCCTTTGATAAAGATGGGATTGAGTACTGCTACTATAGTTTAAGGTTTGAGTTGAACTGAGGACATTCAACTGAATTCTAGGCTGGATTTTCATAGTGAAGGCGTGAAGGCCCTTCTGCCTCCCCTGAAGCTTACTTCACTGTGATGCAAAAGTCCACGTTTGTTGACATACTAGAGATAACACAGAGCACATCATTTAACATAGACCTGCACAAAAGGTCCTTTTGGGTGTGAACAAGTGTTCACAGAACCTAGGTTTAGGCAGCTTAATTTAACTGGGTGTGGCACATGCAGGTGTTCGCTGCTTGCTGGGAGCAGCAATGGCAACCGGAGGCAAGTAACTTGGGGAGGAAGGGCTGGTGGGATTGGGGTGAGCGGGAGGGGGCTGACAGGGCAAGGCTGAGCTAGTCAGGAGGTTAAACTAGCCTGGTCAGGGATGTAAGAATAGCACAGCCCCAGGTCTGTGGCAAGTGGCTGAGTTTTTCCAGCCTTGGAACTAAGCTGTGAACATGTGCAAGCATGCACTAGCAAGGGTTAACCCTCACTAGATCAGGTTAACCCTTTATCATCTAAAGTTAGTTCACCTCTAAGATGAAGTAACTTTAGATTGAGTATGCCATTATTAGGGTGACCTAAGCCCTGTGAATGTCTGCACATTAGGACATTTAGAGTACCCTTACCTTGGTTATGTTGATCTGAATATAACACGTGTATGTACCATTCTGAAGCTATGCCATTGATTGAGTTCTGTTTTCATACTTGGAGATAATTAAAAGGAAAAAAGTAACTGAACAACTTGTAACTGATATTTGTATTTAGCAGCATGTATACTTGGTAGTTTATAACATCTACCTCTTAAAAGTAAAATAATAAATTTGGTAAATACAGTCTTCTGTGACAAGTGGTCTATGCCTATGTTCTAGCCAGTGTCTTAACTACCTTATTTTCAACAAAACAGAAATAGGATATTGGTGCTTTACACAGGAAATAAGCAAAAACTCACTCTCATCTCAAAAAAATTATGCAGCACATTGCACTATGCATGTGTAACTGTATCTTGAGTATATATGTTATTATGAGATAGCAAGGCTTTCTTCTTCTAGGAGTGATAGCTTTTATTGGACGAAAAGTGTAGTTGGGATAAAGTTAGGCACACTGCTTCCTTCTTTCTCCCTTTGCTTCCATCCTTTGGATCAAAGTGACTTCGTGTTGAGCTGCACCCAGTGCCAGGTATTCCTTCTAGATTGGATGGGTTTCTACAGACTCCTCCCGGCTTCCTATAACAATGTTGAACAACTTCATATATTTTTTGCACACACCATAGTACCACCACAACCCCACTTTCTAAAGCTATCTCAAATCATGCTGTACAAAATATTCTTGGGGATACAGTCTCCTCCCATTCTTCTCATATGGCCAAGCCATCACAACCTCCTCCTCTTGAATGTGGTTTCAAAGTGTGTCAGTCCTGCACACTCTAGCACCAATGTGTTTGGCATTCTGTCTTCTCACTTTATTTTCAGAATCCTGCATCATGTGGAAGCTGTGTGCAGTCTCCTGATGTGCCTAGCACATGTAGTCCATGTTTCTGAACCATAAAGCAGGAATGACAATGCACAAGTCTTGTAGATTTGCATCTTCCCCTTAGTTGAAAGTTTGTTGTTATTCCATGCACATTTCTGCAATAGCCCAAAATTCTTAGCTGCTTTTCCAATTCTATTAGTTAATTCTGAAGGTCTAAATTCCTACTGATTGTAAAAACCAAGTGGAAAAAGCTGCCAACAATGTCAAGAGACTTAACCTCCAGAGTGATGTCAGGAACTGGTTCTTCCACCTCCTGATACATAGTCACAATCTCCTTGAGATTAATTGTCAACCTGAAGCTCTTGTAGGACACTGAAAATCTTTTCAAGATTTTGCAGGAAAGATTCACTAGGGGCAACCAAGGCAAACAGGAAACAAGGCCTATCCAAAGTGAGGAGAAGAAGGAGGGTGCAAATGCAGGAGTAGGGAAATCAGTCTCACCTTCCTTGTGTAGAAACTATTAGAGTTGGATAAATTATAATGGGCCATAAATTCAGTATCAACATTTAACACTTGGTTCTTAGTATCCAGTCAGTTTATAATATCTGTTCCCAAGTATGCCTTTTAAAGATGTTAGATACTTCCCTTGAGCATGATGTCAGAGGTGGAATGTTTCTTCTGTGAGAGTGTTCCTAAAAGTAAGTGTATGCCTCCTTTTTTTTCTGTGAGATTTCATTCTCTTGCACAGTTGCTATTTAGTTTCACCCACATAGCCAAGGGCAGTACTAGGGGGGAGACTGTAGCCACTCCAAAATTCCCTTTAGCCCCACTGTAACCACCCCTCCCAGCACTGCACTTGTCCAAGCCCCCCACCTGGTGCAGCTGAACCCACCCACTCCCGCCTGCAGCCCGCAGAGGCATGGCACTCCTGGCCTGGCCCAGCCAAATAACCATGTTTGGCCGGAAGATGTATGGTGCAGTCCTCTGCCCACAATTTTCTGTCTAGCCCACCTCAGCTCCCCAACCCAACCTACCGGGAACAGGCTGGTCCCAGCCCTGTACATAGTTGCCATGAGGGCATTAATAGGCTTGATCTCCCAGTTCCAGTACTCAGTTTCTTTCATTTTGCTAATTATGTGTCTACTACACCTGATAATTTCTTTCAGCCCCTCCCCTATGGTATGGCCTTGCTGTGTCTAACTTCCTGTAATCAGAAACCTAAGGAAGAATGTCTTACATTTGAAAGCTTGTCTAACTTTATTCGAACTACATAGCTGGTCCAATAGAAGATATCACCAGTCTAATAAATCCTTGTCTCTCATAATTTCTGGACCTGTATGGCTACAACATCCCTTTCAAGCTACCATTATTATGAGAAAGAATACAAGTTTCAAAGACACCTAAAGAATTTAAATTTTAAGTTGATAATTGACCATCAAAGTTGGGCTCTTGTGTGACTGTCACTTCTAAAAATAGGCTCCAAAGTCCTAAAAGCGTTTTTAAAAAGTTTTCCAAAGGCCTTTTGGCTGGAATGTTACATGTTATACTGATGGCATTCTCAAGTAGCTTTTCCTTTGACTTCAAACACTGAAAGGGTAAATCTTAGATGTTTGGTGTTCAACATGATTCAAAGTATAGTGCTATTCTTTATATTTAGGTTTCCTTTCTAATTTTTATACTTAAAAATGTTTGCCCTTTCTTTTAAAAAGAAAGGTCTCTGACAATTAATAAGGAAAAAAATCAAATGGTAAAGGTCTCAGAACAAATTAGCTCATGTAATTAAAACTCTGAACAATTAACTCAGCATAACAATGCTAAATACTCAGTTGGTATCTTGATTTGTTACAGATTCAAATGTCCACTTTTGTCATGTGATAAATTCACTTCTGATCCCAGATAAATATAGGCCAAGTTAAGCAGACCTGTTTGTGCTTCCAACTGTTTTGCAAGTTTGTTTAAAAAGAAAAGAAAAGAATCTGTACTAAATCATCCAGATACCTCTAAACATTGGGGAATTTCATTTTGTAACATAAATTTGAGCTTCAAAGCTCCATCAAATACACCTACTTTCAATGCAAAAACAAAAGAAATCTAGTATTTCTGTCCGGATTTCAGTTCAAGAGTTTGGATCTGTTTGAGCTGCAATGTTGGGCATATTTGAAGGTATAAAATCTTCCAGAATGAGAGCTCTTCCTTTCACATGAGAGGTGATAAGGACTAATTACTTGTGTGGGACCAATGGTGTAGGGCACTCATTGGGTGCCTGAGGTGTAAAGGAGAAGGAAGCATCATTCGTTACCCCACTCATCCCCACTCCCTAGATACACCATTTGGTGTGGCACTACCATGTCCAGGTCCTATGGCCAGGCAGCAGCAGATCAAGGTTTCCCCTGCTGTAGCAATGACTTGGGAAGGCTGGGGGGGCAGAGAAGTACGTGTCCTGACACCCCATCAGCCCCCAGGGTGGTTGCCCCCTTCACCTCACCTTAGTTAAGCTAAAGAAAGAGACACCAAAAGAAAAAAAACAAGAAAGGGACAGAGGATCAAGGGTATGAATGAGGGAAGTGAATGAGGACAACCAAGTAATAAATCCCAAGCAGAAGCCAAAATGAAACGGTAAGGAATTGACATTAACAATTTAAATTAACATTTGGAGCCTATGGGAGTCTAACTTCCATTACAGCTACCTTAGTTTTCCTTCCAGCCCATAATTTCCTTTTGAAATCAAGAGGCTTATATGTGAATGCTATTTTTTCTCACATTTTTTGTTTTATTTAAATATAAAGCATGAAAGCTCTCAGTTTGAATTTTTTGCATCTACAGTGGAGGCAAAATTTCACAATTTGCAACCATGCAATTTAGCTCTTTTCAGATATGACAATGCGTGGATAATGATAGCTTATTAATAATATCTGTTTAAGGTTTCTATCTCAATTCCACCATAGGCAGACTATGATCCTTCTCCCCCAGAAAAAATGTTTGTCCCCTGCAGTTAGAGCCTTAGCTCTATTTCTTTGACACTGAGCTGAGAGAAACATGCTGATATAATATTGGGGGTAGATTTCTACTGCTTCTAATTCTTGAATGTGAATGATGAGTATTATGTAGTTTGGTCTACATAATTACCATTACTAGTAAGGCTGGAAGTCACTAAAAATTCAAAGGCACATATCTTCAATATATGGAAATATACTGATTGGTATTAGCATATGGATAAAACATACCAGCAAAATGTAACAACTGAAAGAAATTAGTAAAAGTTTACTTTCCCCTCTAACACTGATGCTAGTCTATCTAGCCAACATTTATACCATACTTGCTGTGGTAGATAATTGGGTCAAGAAATATTCTCTTTATTTTTGCAGTGGCAGATGTTTCCATTTTTTGGCATTTAACCTGTCCCATTCCATTAGATAAAAATGCTATTTAATGATGAAGTTGCACATTACATTTAGATGATACAAGGACACTTAAAAATGTGTGCAGATGCACACTAAAACTCATTAACTAATGTTAAGTGCCTTCTAAGCATCTCAAAGTTATACCATGTCAGGTGAAATTCTGAATCATTTTACCTACCTTGTGTTATGGTAACTTCAGGGTGCTCCACAAAGATAAAACAAGCAATCTGCAGTCTTCTAGCATTCCAGGACCTCTCCTAGTCCCCCACCCCAAGCCACAACAGGGATAGAGTCCAGGTGCCCTGGCTACATTTCCTAGCCACATTTCTGCTCCTCAGCCCCCTAGCAGCAAGTTAGAGATGTGCCGGTGAAGAATGGTATTAACCCTTAAAGATTGCTCACAGGAAGTTCTAACTTTAACACCATTTCATGTTCCACAGATTTAGTCAGGGGTGGCAAACTCACACCAGGACCCTGGCTGGATTAAGACAATAGTGACTCCTGAGTTGGAGCTGAACTGTCAGAGGCTCCTCCTGGTCTGGACCTGTGGGCCTGCATTCAGGTAGCAGTGTAGGTCAGAGGTATGGAGTTCCACAGAGCCACATTTGATCAAGGAGCATGTGTCAATGAGAAGCCAAGGGTACAGAGCTCTGGCTGGGCAGCTCAGAACTCGGGGAATGCAGCTGCATGGAACTGTGTTTGGGCACTGGTATGGAGATGGAGCAGCACAGACATGGAAATGACTATGGTCAGGAGTTCCCCAGATCCATGCTGCTGCCCAAACATGTATCTGTGCAGCAGCCCAGCCACAGTTCCACACTGATGTATGCCTCTGTGTAAGTGGAAGCATCCTAGCATGCATCCCTCGCTTGCTCTCTCACTCACTCTCCACATTTCAGAGTTTCTCTTGTTACTTTCCTGCCATGCCTTGATGTTCCAAAAGTTAGAAAAGAGAAAAGGAAGGTAAGGTGTTAACCTCAATCAGTAGTGTGACATGAGGGCAATGTTTTTCTTCACAGGGCTCCTCCTTCCATATACCCTGCACCTTTCCACTCCCAGATGGATCTTGGTTATGGTCTTAGCTGTTCCTCCTGTGACCCAAACTCTATGCTCATCTTCTTTGCTCCCAAAGGGAACTTATCATTGGGTACCCTTGTCTCCCCTCGTGCCTAGGTTGGGACCCCTTTTCCTAAGCTGTAGTTTCCCTTAGTTTGTCACCCATAATGGGCATTCTTCCTTGGGAATCTTCAAAATAATCTGCCGTCGAGACTCAATTGGACGATTCTTTTCTTTTCTTTTAATGTTTTAAATAATTTTTTTAAAGGGTGGACAGAATCTGTGCAGAGCCAGAATCAAGCCCTGGGTGGTGACAGTGTTACCCCCAGGCTAGTGGGTATGCTCCAGGAAGGGGGTCAGCCAGACATAAGGCGCCCCCAGGGAGGCACTCGGAGCCTGGAAGGTGGTTGGGCATAGTGAGGTGAGTGGCTTAACGCAGTAGTGCCCCCTACTGGCCCGCCACACCTGCCATGCCTTGTTCTTATTTAATTGATCTTAATTAGGTGGGAGGCTACCCATTTACTGCCCCAACGCCAGAGAGCACTATCTGTGGCTCCAAACCTACCCGGCACCACAGCCCATGCCTCACAGATGGCATCCAGATGACAATATGCTCCCAGCCTATGGCCAGAGCAAGTTTAGGCCACGCCATCAGGTATCGGTATCACGCACACTCATACTACCTGCCTCTCACTCAGGCCTCACATACTCCACCCTCTCTCACAGGGTCTCTTTCATTCATTGACAACTTATTCTGCCTTGCTCCCTCTTGGAGCAGGCCCCTTAGGCCATAGGCTTAGCTAGTCCAACCGTTGGGTGACAGATGTATTATCTTTTGGGCCTCTCCCATGACCCTTACTGGGGTAGTGGCCAGCCAATTCTCTGATCAGGCCTAAGCTTACTTTGGCCCCTTCCAGGAGCAACTCTCTATAATATAAACATACTGGGCACTCACCCCCCTGATTCTTCTCCCCCTTAACTGGGGCTCCCCATCTCCGCTCTCTCTCTGGGATTCCACACTGCTCCTGTCACTTGGGGCTTCACACTACCTCCTTCCCTAGGGCTCTCATTTCCACCCCTGTCCCTCAGGGCTCCACAATGCCACCCTCACTCAGGGCAACAGGGCTTCCCTCCCCAGTGGACTCAGGTGGCCATAGCCATGCCTGGCCCCAACTCTCTCTCCTCAGGGTCTCTCGGGGTCTTGCACTCCACCCTGGGCTCAGATGGCTGCAGCCATGCTTAGTCCCCACTCTTCCTCCTTTGGGTATTACAACCCACAGGGCTCAAGTGGCCATAGCCATGCCCGGCCCCCACTCTCTCCAATGTTACATAAACCCACCCGAAGGTGAGGGCTAGGGTTAAGGCACCCATACTTACCTTTCACCAGGGTGCTTCATAGATTCATAGATGTTAGGGTCGGAAGGGACCTCAACAGATCATCGAGTCTGACCCCCTGCATAGGCTGGAAAGAGTGCTGGGTCTAGATGACCCCACCTAGATGCATATCCAACCTCCTCTTGAAGACTCCCAGGGTAGGGGAGAGCACCACCTCCCTTGGGAGCC